>CAUJNA010003383.1:1337263-1349763 GCA_963377175.1 Effrenium voratum
TTTTTGGAGGCATGCGGGCTGTCAGGTCCTAAATGACCTACTCGAGCAGAGATTGTGCGGAATAACGCCCGCAACAGCCCGCAAAACAAGCGCAAAACCCGCGAACGAGCGCAACATTGAAAAGTGCTCATTTCAAAATATATATAAGCCTCGGACACTTTTCCATTGCTCGGGCAGAAATTGAAGAATCGGGCACAAACTGCGTGTTCGAGCAGAACCAAAAAGGCAAGCAAACAAAAAGGTATCAATGGAAGGTCCAGGTCACTTTGAGGTGGGGCACTCTGAGGTGACTTTCCTGTCGGTGTGACGTTTAAAAGGCAAATGCAAGGCTCCAATTGCATCCAATATTCATTTGAGTCATGAATGTTAGTAACGGGCAGTCCCAACCGTTCGATTCCTTACGTGGTTTTGGGTTCACCATTTTTGTGCCAGGCATTTAGCTATTGTTTGACTTCATTGTTTCCGTAAAGAAAACACGTCCATCCGCCATCCAGGGACCCACGCAGAAAAGCAACAAGAACTCCTATTGAGCACGGAGTGCCGTTTGGATTTGTCTCACGAGTGCGCGCCCCCTGAATTCGAATGGGTCCTTTCCTCTCCCCATTGCGGGTTTTCAGACGAAAAGCAGCTTCAACACCTAACCCCCCAAACATCACCAGGGCAAAGGTTTTGGGAGGGCAAGATTTTTGAAGGTCTCTTGCCTCCCACCCTATATAATCTGGAATTGAGCTTCCATTTGATTTAGTATTGCTGCAGCTTCCTTTTGAGATCTGGAATTGAGTTTCCATTTGATTTAGTATTGCGGCTTCCTTTTGAGATCTGGAATTGAGTTTCCATTTGATTTAGTATTGCTGGGGCTTCCTTTTGAGATCTGGAATTGAGTTTCCATTTGATTTACTATTGCTGCAGCTTCCTTTTGAGATCTGGAATTGAGTTTCCATTTGATTTACTACTGCTGGGGCTTCCTTTTGAGATCTGCTATTGCTGGAGCTTCCTTGTGATCTGGAATTGGGCTTCCATTTGATTTACTATTGCCTGGAGCTTCCTTTTCAGATCTGGAATTGAGTTTCCCTTTCATTTAGTATTGAGAAGGCCTGGTTGTCTTGTTTTGGGGGGCGGGGCCGATGGACCGCACTAATCCTTCTAAGTTTGATTTATTAGTAAAGGATTTAAGAAGAAATCAACCATCTCAGAACACTTTTTGTTTTGTGGCTTGGGCAGGCCCAAAAGCATCCACCAAGCTTCAAGATGAGAGCAGGAGGTGGAGATGAGAGCCCTACGCAAGGCAGCAGCATGAAGAGAAAGGTATCAGAAGAAAGCGTGAGCCCATTTGAGCCAAAGCACCGTTTCAGGACACCATTCAGAGAAAGCATGGCAAGCAGCATGAGTCCACAATCTTCAACATCAGCAGCATCAGCTAGCACCAAAAACAGTTTACATTGTAATGAGCTCAAGAAGCAGTGGAAAATGAGATAGCAGCAGCCATCTCGGGAAGGGACCAGTTTAATTGGGTGGGCGTTTTTAGAACCATTTCTTATTTCGGGTGAAATTTTTGAGTTATGAATTGTTTAGTATTGGGGGGTGTCACCCGGACCGGACTAATAGGGGGGTTTTAATACGGGTTCAAACTTACGTTGGAGGGTAACACTCCCAGCCAGAAATGGGGCGGCCGCCTTGGTAAGTCTTTACATGCTTCTGGATAAGCCATTTTCATGCCGAGATTTTGATGACCCACTTGTTTTCCCCGCAGCCACCTTTTCAAACAGCAGGCCCCGCGTCCGCTGAAGCCGCTTCTGGCGCGGCGGTCCGGCTTCTGCGCTCCAACGCGGACGGGACCTGGGCGCTGGAGCCAAAGTCTGCGGCCTGGGAGGCGACGATCCGCCGGACGCCTGGGGCGTTGTTTTCGGGCTCCCTTTGATGAACTTGCTGGCACGGTGCTAAGCAGGGAAGGAGACATGGAATGGCCCCGACTTAAACCTTCCAACTGGTGGTTGCCTTTGAGGGGAACAGTGGAGTCTGAGCCCTATAAACTTAAGGGGAACCCGAAACGGTTCATTCCCACATTCCCTGAGCACCAGCAAGTTGACGGGAACCTCCAACAGTGGTAGGTTCAACGGAAACCATTTGTTTGATCAACTTCTGGAGATTGAAATCCAGTGACTCCTGTACCTGGACCTCTCCAAATTGGATTTCGGTGTTCCTGGAAATGCACGTGGACCCTCAAAGTACCCATAACATGGGGACCCCATCTTGGGACAACTTGGAGGGTCCAGGCACCCTCAAAAAAGGACACGCCCACAAGAGAACTGAAAGGAAAGCCACCGATTTTCGGGGTTTTTTCGTTGTGAAGGTCCCCCAAAACGGGCTGTGCGCACGATTATTATTGGTAGACCAAATATGAAACAGAGTCAGAGCATACTGATGGAATACTTCCGGGTGCCAAGAGAAGGGCCACTCCTGGAGTTCCTGGACTTGGACCTACCTGGCAAACAACAAATCTGGACTCTTAGCCAATCCGCTCGGTCGGAAGTCAGGGCTAAATGGAATGGATGGCAAAGACGATCTTGTGACTGCGGCTTTGGGTTGAAAGTCCAGAACCCCCATTCTTGCTTGTAGTACGCCCTGTCTGGTGTCTCTACAGGCTCTATAGGCCTATTTGGATGTACGCAGACAGACGGAAAGACAGAAAAACAAACACGCCAACGCACATTGCCCAATGAAACCTCGTGCTGTTTTGCTTCCTGGGGTCATGCCTGGCACTGACTTAAGACTTATGAATCGGGATGCTGTGTGAGACTTGGGGCTTTCAGGGTGGCCACTCCAGCTGTTTGATACTTGAGAGCCGGCAGAGGCGGCCCTGTTAGCTGTTTCAAGTATGTTGGCGTGGAAAGAAGCCAAGTTTGTTTCATTTGTAGGAGCAGAATCCGGGGGCAACGCGTGTCTGAAACATTAGCATTCAGAGCCTGCTAGTGAAGGCCAAAGGGTGCCAATGGTTACCACGTGTCCTCTTTGTAGGGGACGTGCTATTCAACAAACGGACTAAGTTGTCAGACAGGCAAACATGGTGCGCATCTTTGGACACCTGGTTTCAAGTCAAGCAGATGGCACATTATGACAGTGCCAATCTATGCACCTGTGCCATGGGACTCATGGGACTGAGTCGACTATTGCTTGTACCCTTGTAGCTGGTTGAAAGGACAAAGACCGCCACACAGTTCGTGGGTCCTCAGACAAGCCCATGTGCAGGCGATGCTTCAGGCCCTGCCAAGCCATCTGATTCTGACAGAGCTGTGCGCGGAAGGCCGCTCGATGCTTTGGCTTTGCGATTGGGAAACCAACAGCTTGCCATTAGCTGAACAATGTTTCATTTTGGTCTGCTCTGAACAGGGCCGCTGCTGTTTCCTGACTTGTTTTGCCTCGACGGCTTGCTTGTCAGCTTCGTATTTTGTTTGTTTTTTGCTTGCCCGCTTGATTGCGGACAATGGCTTCCTTGATTTGTTGCACGCAGTTGTTTACCCGTGTACCCCAATTCACTCGTTGAAACCATACCCTTTCATCGGCTTGGGCGACGAAACGGGGCGTGCGGCGTCCCCCATTTTGGGGCATTCCGTGTATGTGGTTTTGGGGGCTGAGGGGAGCCACCAGGAGCGATATCAGTCCTTGAGAGACTAGCGGGCCGCTCAATTTGTGAAACTGCGAGTTTTTCCCGGCTCTTTGTTGGATATAAACGCAATTTGCCATCTTGGACCACTCTGAAAGGAGCACTGAAAGGAGACACGCAGAGCTCCTAGTGCCATCGTTTTGAACCTCCAGATCCTCAGAATGCAGAAGGAACCACGTGGCCCAGTTTGTCCCGAGGTTATTTTTCTTCTTTTTTTTTTCTGGACACAGGCGATGAACATCTGAGAAGGAATTCGGCACCACCTCAGAATTTCTGGAATGATGATTCCCACGTAAATACCAACAAACAATGGTTTCCCACAATTTCAAGGTGGTGCAGGACTCCGTCCATCCACAGTATCACCAGAACTTTTGAACCGGTGGGGCTTGGTCTGCTGGAACTCACTGCAGTGTGGTTCACAACCATAGCCTCGTTGGGATTGTTTCTAGGTTGCTCCGAGCGAAAGGCCGAATCATGACATGGTTGGTTCCTTGCTCCGCGTTTGAAGTCGTTTCAGAAGGGCAGGCAGTTGTTCTCCGCTTTCCAAGCGGGTTGGATACCTCATGACACAGTTCATTCCTGATGTTGTCTCTAAAGCAACAACCAACCCTGGCAGAGCACACGTTGACATCTGTCATTTATGATATTTGTCGCATCCTCCTCGGTGTTCAAAACAATTAGACTAGAGGCTATCCAAAACCGCCAGACAGCTATGTCCTGAAGAGGATGGTTCTGAATCACTCACCAGGTTCCCTTTTGAGAAAAACATCCTCGTAAGTATGCTGGCAACCTTGCTGCGACCTCCAACGCTGGGGGTAGACGAAACGTAAACCAGAATCTGTGTATTTGAACCCTCAAAATTCCAACTGAAAAGTGGGTTGTACCCCAACAATTATCGAGTATCCCTTTTTTAATGGGTAGTTATGAGTGTCCAGATATGGCTGCGAGTCAATTTATAAGGTCCGGAACAGGGTCCGGAACCCACATGCGATCCAGACCTTTGTTCCAGACCTCCGTTCCAGACCTTGCCTAGAAACATGATCCAGACCTTCCGTTCCAGACCTTGTTTATATGTTTATGTCTAGTTTAGAGTATTTACGGTAAGGTGATTTGGTAGGTTATTGACTCCCCCCTTTGTTTTGCCAAATGCTACGCGTTAAGGCTGGTGTTCGAGAGAAGCCTGAGGTGCTAACGATGGGTTTTGCTTGTCGAGCTTTGGTGGTTTGGGCTGCGTGGCTTGTAATCATTGGGACTTGGATGGAATTAAGCGGCGGTCCTGTTGATAATTTTTGGAACGGCCTGTGAATGTTAAGGCCGCAATCTGTTCGATACGATACGGTAACGGTTCGATACCGCTCTCGGCAAGTGCAAGCCACTCGCGTAACCGTTCCAGACCCCGTTCCAGACCCGTTCCAGACGTGTTCCAGACGCAGCGGAGCAATTTGCCACCAAGTCCACATGCACAGGAGTTACGCTTCTTACGCGGGGCCGCCGAAGAAGCCTTCAAGGAGGTGCCGTATCGTTCGGCCGCGCGCCCCTGATCGCTTCATCCATCCATCTACCCATTCATTCATTCATCCATCCATCTATCCATCTTATACTAAATAAACGTGTGCTTGAGGACTCCACACATGTCTTCCCAGAGGTCCGGAAGAACCAGCCTTACGTAACTGACTCGTTCCAGACGTCCGCGTCACCGCGGAACGTTCCACACCAGAATATTGACCCACACCCATATATTATTATCTGTAAACCCAAAATCGCCTGGGTGGGCAACGTTTCGCTGGACAGGCTGGGCGCAGCGTCAGCTGCTCTTTGACGCCACCAGGAACCGCTCGGCGCGCCTGGCGGTCGACTGGGCATTCCCGCCCTACGCCCCTGGGCTTCATCCATGCCACCATGCCACAGTCTTCTCATTGGGATTGCTTAACCAAACGGAAGTTCAAGCTGATACCGCAAGGTGCAGAGCTTGATTGGAGATGCATTGCTGTTATTTTGAAGCTGAGGGGATATCCAAACAAAAGGCTAGGCTACAGGTTCCATGTCATTCTTGGAGGAAAATGTTTTGCAACAGGACACCTGGCCTTGGATGGGGGAAAGCAAGCCAATGCTTTCGTCGTGAACCCCCAACGAAAGCATCCGCGGCAGCCCCTCTTTGACCCGTGTTTGAATCCACGAACTGTGCCATGGACTGAGTATACAGACACAAATGTTTTATGCAGATACTGAGCAGCATGTATGTTTTAAATCAAGGGCAACAAACAACACAAAACCAGCAAGTCAAAGCACAGCAACGCACACAGCATCAGCGACAAAGCACAACTGCAGCACCAAATCAAGACGCCAAACACAACAACACACAATCAGAGACGAACCACAAATAGAGCACAAGTCAACTTAGAACATAACAAAAGCACATGTCAATACAAGCTGTGATTCTTGGGGTTGTTTTTTGGTGAATGCTCTGTGCAGCTAAACGTGAGGTCGCCTATACCGGGAACAGACTTCGCAGCGCACCGGTGCGGTCCTTCTCTGCAACTGCGCGGCTGAGCCTCAAGGCGGGCATCCTTCCGCCTGCGAATCTTTTTTTCCCCAGCTGGAAGCTTTGGGGTCTCAGCCCAGATAGGCTTTGGGGTGGTCCGCGGCGGCCCTGAGGTAAGGTTCCACGAGGGTTCCACCAGGATTCCACCAGGGTTCCACGAGGTTCTGCGAGGTTCTGCGGCGAGCACTAAAAAGAGCACCGCATGCTGTTGGGGATAACAAAAGCTTATTTTTTCTTCGGGGGGGTTGCACTGCTGTTGGCATGTCATTGGTTGTTGTGTGTATTTTGGGGTTCTTTCTTGCTACCAATTGAACAGTGGCTGCCCGGGATCGAGGCATGCCCCTTTTTCGCGTAAGTGGGAACCGAAAGGCCGCCGCTGCGGGTTGGAGCCCCATCGGCTTTCCCAAAGCGAATCGACCGGATCTGACCTTTTGGAAGGTGATCACCGGTGTCCAGGTCCAAGGGCAAGTGAGCAGGTTTCTCAAACCCCTAGTTCCTGGGGAAGCCAAATGGAAGCCACTGTGCGGGTTCCTTTTGTCCCTTTTGTTGCAACACCAATGACGCAGGTTTTACCCTTTGGTTCCATTTACCAAGGTGCCATGTAGTACATGTTGAGCCACAGCCATATATATATATATATATACATATACACATAAAAGATGAGTTCTTGAGTTTAATGGCCGATGGTTGCTCCGTGCCTCTGCTTAGTATCCTTCTCTTTATATCCAACTTAGAGGACTTACAAGCATGCCCAGTGGATCTCAGCGAGTGCAGTGAAGCCATTCTCTTCGTGTGGGTTCCTTTGGTTTCCTGAGGTAACGGGAGTCATGGGATCGCTATCACCTTGCCGACTTTCAAGCTACCATTCGCCACCTGGCGCCATTTCGCGCAGGTCAAGACCCAAATCGTACCCCCAGTGAACACCCGATTCAATCCCCACTAACATAGACTAAAATGGAGGTGCAGCTCCCCCCAAAATGCTACAATTGGTTTTCACCCACGGACATTTCCTCGGATTTTGGACGTCCGGCTCCAGCAACCTGCCCCCTGAAAAACGCCGCATCGCTCGTCTAAGGCGGAGCTGGCCGGAAAGGATCTTTACCTGCAAGGCCTTGGAGTCGACGCACCGTTTCGTTTTGGGCAGTGTGCTTCGTTTTTTTCTTGGGTACATTCAAAAGGCAATGCAAATGAAAGGGTCTGTTTGTTGCTCAAAGGATGTGCTTGCTGTTCACAAGCACCAACAGAGGTGGATCCATTTTTTCAGATGGAACTCCAATGCAGGTTTGGGGAAAAGAACCTGCTACCGGGTGACAGACGTAGGGTTGTGGGCTCTTTACAGGTTGCGAGCCCTCAGTTGGCCATCCCTTTCTTGAGGTTGTCCCTTACTTCATTTTGCTGAAAGAGCAAAGACGGTGTGCTTGGACCTTCGCGTACCTGGCTCCTTTTGTGTTTTTTGGATCACACTGAGAAATGGACACAAAGGCTCGGATGTGTTCTCGCGACTTGCGTGTTTTTTTGAGGGGAAGAGACAACTTGGATACAGATCGGTTCGATGCAGCCCAGACCTGCCCCTCAAAACATTGCCAGTGCTTCTGGCGCTGTAATGTTTTGCCATACCTTTGGCACTAATTACTTGCTTGTGAGACTCCGTATTGCAGCTTGACGAATTTCCTTGCTTGACCAGTGCTGGAATTGTCTCGCGCAGGCTTGTCGTTTCTCAACGCTACTTGGCTGACTAGAGTGCACTGGATGCTCGATGCCCGCAGTCTGGAATGGATCAGGCGTTCCTATAACGACTCTGCACACACCATGGGATCATGCTGACCCCAGGCAGTTCGTAAGAAGATGCATCCGGGCTTTATACAGTCCATTTAGCTTGAATGCTACGTGATCATACTTGACAGGGTTGCAATTCGATTGGGACTTTGACCCAAACCCGACACGCGTCTTCATTAAGCCTTTGACAGACTACCTCGGTGATGTGAGCCACAATCAACACCTGGGTAGATGAAGGTTAGCAAGGGACCCCAACCATAAATAGCTACAGCTGCCTTCTTAATTCTTTACATGGTTCTGGGTAGACCATTTTAATGACGGGTTCTTGATTATGTCTCATGCGTCTTCCACTTGCACGTGTTTCAATGTTGAGCCGTTGTTCCTGTGTGTGTGTTTTGGGTCATATCCCCTTGCAAATGAACACGGAAGCACGAAGTGACATGGACATGGTGTATGTTAGATCATGACCTCTGGTTAAATCTGACTTTCACACCAGGCAACCCAGCTCGAAGGCTATTGTTAACGACGAGTTGTCTATTGACCCCAAACTATTGTAATACTGTGGATGGACAAATCCTGCACCACTTTGAAGCTGTGAGAAACCATTGTTTGTTGGTATTTACAGGAGGAGTCACCGTTCCACGGCTTCTTAGGTGTTGCAGGATTTCCTCCATCCACATCATTCATACCCTTTATCATAGTCGGTATGTGTCCAAAAGAGAAGTACTAGGTCCCCCAGTAGTGCGCTTTTACCCTTTTTTGGGGGAGGGTTCTCCGACTAAAATAGACTACAGAAAAAAAGGCTGCCCTTATTCTAACCTCTCTACTGGAGGACCTAGAGTATGCTTTCCAAGGAAATTGGGGAATGGCATTGAACCTTGATTCAATTGCTAAACATCTTGAAGGGTTTGAACCGAAGTGCAGCAGGGAGATGGCACTGAACACACATCCACCTTGGAAGTGCAGGGGTTGGCTCAAACATGGCTCAAATGTGTTTTTTTTCAAAGAGCAAGGGCAGTTGGTGTGACATGGGTAAGCTGTTTGAAAGGCAGTCGCACGTGAGCTGAAAGGCTAGCAAGAGAGCAGATCCCAACGTATCTGCTGTCCGACTCTCTTTGTGTGCATTCTGCTTGGTGGATGCGCGGGTTGTCAGAAGGCCACAGCTTGACAATCTATGTAAAATGTGGCAAGAGCGTGTTCCACCCCATCCTCGTGCTCTCCTTGTGAGTTGTTTTGCCGCCTTATGCAAAGATATTCCTTTTTTGTGGTCCCACTTGTATTCCGAAAATGGGCTCGTCCCTAGATGCGGGTGCCCCTAAAATGTATGGCATCCATTTGATTTCCCTGCAAACAATTCATGCACACCCAAATCTCACATCCGCAAGCAGGCTCCCTCCCCATTTTGAGATGAGTGATGTTTCACCCTTGATTTTGGCCAACTCATTGGTGGTTGGCTTCGCTTTGGTTTCACCTTAAAACAACCCCAACCAGAAGGATTTCAATTTTGGCGGTCCCAATGTTGAAGCAGGTACACCCAAGGAGTCCTCATTCAAGACCCGGCCACGTCTCTGTCGGGACTCCACCCAGCCCCACCTGAGGGATGGCTTACAGACGGTCGGGTCGAAGAAACGCAGGGGCCCCCCTAGGCAAGTTGTTGGTTTGCCCCCAAAAGTATTCTGATTTTCCTTTGGTTTCACAAGAAGTAAACAAGCCCCAAACCTGTGGATGGACGAATTCCATGATTCGATTCCCCAGTAGCTATACCAGCCAATGCAGTTTCAACTTCTGGTTTCATTCCGTGGTGCCTAAAAAAAACATATTTTTTCCACCGTCCACATGGCCCACACCTCGAAAACCAACGCCACGGCGCGCGATCTGCTCGACGCGGCTCGTTCGAGGCGCTGGACTTTGGTCCGTGGCTCCTGCGCAGCGACGACGCCTCGGGGGCCTTCGCCGCGGACGGGCGCGAGGAGTTGGAGTGGCTGCTGGCGCCGTGCCCACGGGGCCATCGGGGTGGGCAGCGCGGGCTTTGTTTCGGCGGTTTTGGTTGGGGAGGGAAATGTCCTGGAGTCAGAACCGGTGGCAGTTTTGATATTTTCCGGGGAAATCAGTTGAGATGAACCCAACACAAACACGGGTGGCGCTTTTAATGTGTGGAAATCAACCCTTGACGATGTGGGAAGAGGGACCGCTCCCTTGCCATAAGGTGCGGGGTGCCCTTTTGATTTCGTACATCGGCTAGACTCCCCTGCCAGGTGTTGATTGTGGCTCAGGTTGTCCTACTTGAGCTATCTGAGCCCAGAATGCATCAGGTAAGCTCTCAAAAGCCTGCTAATTAGCACTGGAATACCCGGGCGAGGGCTGACAGGGGCCCGTCTTGAAGAGCAGAGGGTTACTCTTGGCCAGGTGGTGATTGAGTAGTCATGTTGTGGTTCGCCTGCAAGACCATGCAGCACTCGCTCTACCTGGAGTCGGGCCATGACCTGGGCCATGACCGATTTATTTTAGGCAATGATTCCATGTTTCAAGGGTCATAGCGACCTCAGATACATGAATTAGCTAGATCTGGGCAAGCGAAGACGGGTGTCTCGCGTGGAGTATAGCTTGACCCCCCTCACTGTGCCAAGCCATGAGAGCTCCTCGTGCAGATTTCCCATACGAGGACTTTCGGAGTAAGGTTTAGTCCACCGCATTGGGCGGGATTGGCATCTTGTTCAAAGCATCAAAGCATGCGGCAGGTTCTCATTCGTTTGAGTACTTCTATAGGGGAAAAAAGGGTTCATCTAAGCGCTGTCAACAAAACTCAAAATGTGATGAACACCTAGTCCAAGGCACCCTAGGCTCAGCCCACCCAAGAACCGCAAGCAGCGAAGACCTCAGCCTCAGGCGAAGGTTTGCGCCTTCAACGCCACGGCGGAGCTGCAGGTGGCCGCGGCGTTGCTCGAGGCGGATTGGCGGCAGTTTTCTGGCCATAAAAAGTCTAGGGCCTGCGAGGTGCCCTTTCTCACCCTTCGGGGTTTCGTTCCCATGGCAACTCATTTCCTGGTGTCTCGGATTTCGCAACCATCCGCTAGGGCCCCCAGCGATTGGTGCCCTTTTACCGTTTCTTTTTTGGGGGAGGGGCCCCCTACTAAAATAGACGACAGCAAAAAGTTGGTACCCTTATTCTAACCTACTGGAGGACCTAGAAGTGGCTTTAGCCCCCAACAATCTGGTTGATATCCAATTTTTGGGCAGTTTGAGGGTCCAGGGAATGGCATTTTGGGAGCCCAACACTGGGTTTTCCGATTTGATGTGTAATTTTGGCGGTTTTGAAGGTGGTGTGTGGTCTTGGTGAAGCTACACAAGCCTCTTGTGGCAATGATACTTCACCCCTAAATGGGCAGTCAGGGTTAGAATCCAGTTCCCAAGTATCCTGCCCCTGAAGCTTCCTCGTGTCAATGGGGCCAAATTGAGCGACCAATCGGGGACAAGGATTCTGGTTTTTGTCATGCCGGGTTCCTCTTGGAGGTATCCCAAAGCTGGACGCTTGTTTCCATTTACCAGGGCAACCCATGTTGGGGTTACCCTATGTTTGACCCACACTCAACTCAACTTGCTGAACAAACCAGGGAATGGCTCGGGTCCCCAGGATTCGTTGGGAAAGGCCAGTTTGAACTTGGGAAAGTTTGATTCGCCAGTCAGAAAGTTGCCGTTGACCTAGGCAATGCTAATGCCCTAAGTGGGGTTACTATTGTTGTGAGTGGGTTTTGTCTGCCAGGTGGCATTGGCCAACTTGGCGAATCGCTCATGCTCTGCAGTAAGGGACGTCCTGTGGCTGATTGGAAGTATTGGCTGGGCATTTTATTTGTGATTTGAGTGCACCCGACCCCCAACATGGCAAGTGTTTTTTGTTGGTTGGTTTCCCTGTAGATCCACCAACCACACAGGATACCGTTGACCCCCGGATGAATAAACCCATCCCATTCATGGGGGGTGTTCCCTCCGAACCCCGATTAATCAACCATGGCATTGATTATTCTGGGGTCAACATTATCCTTACAAAGGGACACACTTCCTGCGGTACCGAAACGCGGACCGGTTCAGATCAAGAACCATCCGTCATTTGGCCCCTCCATTGCTCTCACAGAACTGGTTGCAATCCCCACAACCCGATATTTGTACCTCCCGCAGAATCGGGATCTCAAAAAGGCCCAGCGCCTTTTAGCACATCCACAGCCCTGTGGGTGAACGAACTCCTGCACCACGCGGGATAAATGAAGCCCTATAAATCCATGGCATGAAGCATAGAGCACCTGCCAACTGCTGCAGGACTTGGTCCATATGCCTAGGTCAAGCCCTCCCAAGGGTTCTCCCATTGTTACGGAGTGTTTCTGAAAAAGTCTTGGACCTCCCTTTGGTTGATATGTTTTTCAAAGGGTAGCCACAAGGAGACCCTGACCATTTCAGGCAGACCGATTCCTTTGAGAGCTTACCCCGCCAGCAAAAAAAAATAAGCGGACGGGGAGCGGTTTACCGGTT
>CAUJNA010003383.1:1357263-1389763 GCA_963377175.1 Effrenium voratum
CCCAAATGGCCCCTGGGTACATGGAAGCAAAGACCAAAACCTGCGTAGTCCTAGCTCCTAAATTTTGAGCCACACCCACACATCCGCGTTGCAGGGCATAGAAACAGTCAGTCGCGGACACGCAGACAGATACCGGGGGGGAGGGAAATAGAGACAGATACCAGCACACTTGGCACGTCTCCTGCAGAGGTCTTGCCGGCCTTTGACAAGCAGAGGGCTATGCAGCTGTTACCCCAGCAGCAGCTTGGAAGAGGACACGCTTGGGGCAGCGTGCGCTAATTGCATTTGGGCCCTCTTTGAGCCCGTAAGAGCTTCGGGTATGGCTCGTTTGCAAAAATAGGATGTCCAGTCCTTGACCTGTTCCCTAACTTGGGAGATCACCGACACAGAACGTTCAAGGTGGGCCAAACTCAAATCTAAATCGATGAGACTTGGAACATTGTAAGTGAGCCAAGATTGGCAATGCGAGGTTGGGGGGCATTCGTGAGGTACATAGCGGCCGCCATGTGTTTCCCCGGCATTGGGTTGGTCTTTACTTCGACTTCACGTTTTGGATGTCGAGGGGGTACACGTGTGTGTGTGTGTGCTCGAGTTGCCGTGGTGGTGGGCTCTACAACTACCTGGACCCTCAAACTACCCACAAAAATAGGATATCACCCCATAATTTTGCAATTTTGGGGGCTCAAACTCATTTTTAAGTTGGAATTTTCAAGGGTTCAGGTAGGTTACACACCTCGAACGCCTCAAATTGCAGCTCTGAGAGCACCTTGGTGGCCCAGGGTAACATACGTGGTTCGCCAGGCTCGGCTTCGAAAAGGGTGCGCCGAACCCCGCTTTGGCTGGGGAATTGTCGCCGCAAATGTACCTAGATTCTGATTCTGACCCTTAAAAAATGGTGGGTCAGACTACCCAAAATCATGGGGTCGGTGACCCATTTTTTAAGGGTCATGGAGACTCCAGGTATTTGCAAAGATGGGTTGGGAAAGGCGTGCGTGTTGGCCTACCCTTGGGCCCGAATCTGCCAACGATTTTGACATTTTGCGCAGCCATTCGATAACTCGAAGGTCATTCCCCGACTCCCGAGGCTCTCCTCCTTTGAGTACAACCAGACTGAACTCAGCATCCAAGCTGAAGGCCATGAGCTTATCTTGCGGATCTCAACGGTGGAAACGGTGAAAATGGGTGGAACATTGGTCTGGCTTTTGGGGGATATTTGCAATTGTTTTTTTGTTGCTGGAGCGATAGGCAGGGAATGAGACATGGAATATCCTCTATAAACCATCCCCTATGGTTTCCTTTAAGCACCAGCATGCGCCAAAACCCTGCGGCTGATCCCCACCTTGAAGTTGTCCAACCATGGCGAGACGACCAGAAATTGACCAAGAACCGATTGTGCAAAGCCTCTCGCATCCTCTGCCACAAATTGATATGCAATTTAATGGAACACCTCCTTAGACGATCATTCTTCAGTAAGAGGGGCTTAGGAATGAGGGTTGTCCCCCTTCAAGTCGTCGAATCATACGCTTTGTATTTGCAGACAACAGCCCTGCACATGTCCCGCTAAGTCGGCTTTCGGTTTCTCTAAAAGTCTCTCCCAATTGGAAGAATCGTTTCATGCCTTGCAATTTGCGTCCAATAACTTTCAGATATTGGCTGGGGGAAAGACGTTCCAGAATATCAAGTCGATGTGGCCCGCTTATGTGGGTATCCCTGATTCAGTCTATACATGCTATAACGCTTTGCCATCCATGTTAAGTTTCTGGCGCTCCACATAAACATACCGGCACCTAACCGGCAACAGGTCACACGAAGGCATGCCGTGGTTCTTCCGCTCGCTCTGCTCGCTCCGGCTCTGGTACCAGGTGACTTCAGCTTCCGTTTCCGGCAGATGAGCATGGCAAGCTTCGGCAAGGCACAAGGGTGCTGCCTGGGGCCTTTGTGCGTCTCCCTGAACCCGCAAAATGTCCAACTTAAAAATGGGTTTGACCCCCAAAATTATGAGCGATATCCCATGTTTAAAGGGTAGTTTGAGGGTCCAGGTCGCAGAATTAATTGTTGCTTCTCACGTTAGATATTTCGCTTTAGATGCCGACTGCGATTTGTACTGGGTCGTAATCGCTCCACAGGGAGTGCCAGCCGAAATTGAAGGGACCAGTGCTCGCGCATTTCAAGTCAACCTGATGTTTCAGTGTCAGGCTCATTTTGGGCCACCCTTCGTGTTGATGCAACCATATATTCAACCATTTGGGGTGATTCGTCGCAAATGCAAATCCAGATTTGAGAGGCTAGATCCCACAACACCTTGCAGCTACGAACGCCACAAATGCCATTGTCCTTTCAACCCACAAGTCTTGTGTGTGTGTGCTAGCCCTCTCGCCCACTTGTCTGATGCACAGCTGAAATTGTCGATCAAATGAGGTGACATAGCCAGACACAAGCTAAACACAGAGAATGGACGTGAACGGAACCTTCATTTTGGGTGAGGTTACAGATTGAAACCTCTTAAGGTGCAGTTGCTACACCTTGCTCAGACTCTTTCGTTTTCGTCCCTTCCTCTTTTGAGGGGGGTACCACCGGCGGACGGTGCGACTGGGCCAGGCTTCCTGGACGCTGCCCAGCCCAGTGGACATGAGCCAGGCCAGTTTCACGTTCTTTTTGTTCTCCCCGATTCGGGGAGGCAAATTCACGAGATGTATCGCATATGTTTTTGTTTTTTGTTGTTGTTGGCTTTTTGTTGTAAGTGACTTAGTCATGTTTAGGTACATGTTTGCCCAAACAGTGCTTCAAAGCAAATTAAACAAACCGTAAGTGGGGGAAGGGTGTCTATGCTTTGGGGATGTGATTGTTCATCTTCTGAGCGTTTTGTGTTGGCAATCAACAAGTTTTGCCTTTCTGGCAAATTTGCTCAAGGAGGACGATCTGGATCCCCAGCACTGGCGATTTGCTTCGCTTTTGTCTATGTCTCCCTTGGTTGAATGTAGTTATTGTCGGCAATTTAAACCTCAACCACAAATGATAAGTGCTTTGGCGAAGTGGGACTCTGAATCCCTGTGTTTGTTCCTTCTTCATGGGCTGCCCACGCAGGGTTGGACCTTTTCAATCAACGTGGGCGATGATCATAACTCATGGTCATTGAGAAAGCCCATGAGGCCATGTGGCTACAGGGTGCCGAGCTTCAAACTTGGCCGTTGGGAGGAGACCTGTTGGAGCCGAGCTTTGCAAGTCTACTTTGCAAGTCTGACTTGAACAACATATGTTTGCCATACGCAGGGAAGATTCTGGAGACCTCAGCCCACAAGTCAGTGCAAGAGCTTTGGGGTGAGACCGGTGCGGGAATGGTAGAGAAGTGCAGTGCTGAAGGAATGCAACGAGTTCTAATTCGCCGAGCAGTTTTTGATCCTTCGAACGTGCTCTCGAAACTCGGGCAGATTTCGATGATACGGACTGATGCCACTGGTACTGAAAACATGTGTCAGACTATCAGTATATTCAAATGAGAGAAGCGCGGTCAAGATGGTCTGTCATCGGATCAGAGTGGACATGTGTGCACGCTTAGACCATCCAACTCCAAGATACAGCTAAAGCACATACTGACGATATCGTGTGTTAGCTCTGGCCAAGACCATGCGACCACTTCTTCTGGGTCCCTGACTTTGGCTGTTAGGGTAGGTCCAAGCAGATTTTTCCGTTTAAACCCTCAGGATGATCTGGTTGGCGTTCGCTGGGGCAACGGATCGCAAAACTACCAGGGTCCAAGTACCTCATGAGGATGGCTTTTGGGGGGTAAAAAGGGGTCTAAGTACCTCCTTAGAAGGTACTTGGACCCTTTGGGAAAATTCTCAAATGCTGATCTGCGCCAGACTGTCAACGGCTATTCCGGCCTAGCGTTGCTTGGCTGCACCTTGGGCCATCTGTTGGCTTGCCGAGAGTCTTGGATGGGTTTGATACCCCTTCTTTTCTGGGCTTCAAGGAGCACAAAAGGAAAATACATCATGGTGGGGGGTTCCCTTAAAAACAGACACGCCCAAAGGGGAATGCCAGAAGCCCATGCCCTGCATCTCTTGTTACTGATGAACTTTGAGTGTACTATTAGTGTTTGGCATGCTTTCGCAACTGCTGTTTGTTCACAGGTTTGCGTGACTTTCCCTTTGGTTTGCCCAAGCTGTCCCCCTTCAAGTAGGGCAGCTAGGAGCCTTTTTTTTCAAGCAGGGTGTCTAAGGCCCGATGTTAACGACCGTCACTTGGTCAATCAACCCTCGACTCAGCCTACTGCTCCCGACCCAGTTCGTGCGAGGCAGTGCTTTGGAAGGTTTGCCCCACTCGTGTTTTTGTTTGCGCTTCGGTTGTTCCCTCAACTTTTCACTTTTTCGCGAAATCACTGTTTCCACACACAGCAAGCATTGTTTTTGGAGAGAGTCAAAAGACCAATCCAGTTGCTTGATGATTTCAGCAGAAGGCGCAGAAGCAAAAAGGCTGGCCCTCTTTGCTGGTTGTGCAACTTCGGTATCATTCATCTACTTGCATTCCCCACATACTGATATTTGAGAAGGTTGTTTCCGTGTGGCGCTTGTTGTGTTACTGTTCCTGCATTTGCTTGTAGTTCATGACGTCAAATGTGTTGTTTATGAACTACAAGCAGTGAACCTGTTGGAGATATTGTGGCGAAAGTCAGGGGGTTGTTACAAAACAATGCGTTTTCATAGTCAACAGTTGTTCATAGTCAAATGCTTGTGGCGCTTTGTTCTCTCCAAGCTGCTGTTTTGGTTTGGAGACGTTTGCCTCATGTCACATATCCCGTGGCCCGGGCCCAAGCGTCAGTTTCCGTTTCCCGGGTTTCAGAGGGGCATCGTTATACTCCCGAGCAAACAAATACATATGAATCATATTTGGTTTTTGTTTATGAACATATATATATATATATCCCAAAGGCTCCAAACACATGACGGGCTGTCGTCTTGACATGGGGCGTCAAACTTTGAACCCCGAGGGCCCATGCAAGACTCGACCCCTCGCCATGAGGGCCCACGGGGCCCCACACTCATGATTGTCTTTTGGCTCGGCTGCCGGGCATCGGTGGCACTGGTGCTACACTGCCGCGGGCTTAGCCGATTGCATCTGAAAGGAGAGGATGCACATGTATCTTTGGGCCACTCTTAGCGAAACACTGCTTCTGTGGCACATTCGGGATACCCTGCCCATAAGCCCAATCCAGCTCTCCCCGCAAAGAAGAGTGAAGCTTCTGGGGTTGACACGTTGCGTCCGCACATCGCTCGCCAAGTGATGCAAATGATGATGCTTCGGGGCCAGCATCCACATGCAGCGGTTTATGATGCTGGGCGCAGCCTCGCCGCTCAACCTGTGTAGCTCAGCGTAGGTCCGAAGATGAAGCATGATGACTGATTCAAACTCGGACGCCGCCTTTTCGCTCATAAGTGTGGGGGATGCATCCATGATCTGGAGGCTCCGTGCGTATGCCCACATGCATGTTGCAACTTGTTTGCCCAGTGATGATGCCCCAGGCTTGGATGCAAATTCCATACTCACATGGGCGATCCAAAAAGTCAAAATCTTTGAAGCGATCCCCTTGGCCGCCAAGCATGGAAACGATTGTCTGGATGTACGGGATAGGCGTGCAGGCGTGAAGCGAGGCTGCGTAGATTGCAGGTGCTTGGCACGCTTCCAGTGGCAAAATGCTAAGTCTCAGCTTCAATCGCAAGATGTCTTTGTACTGACCGATGCCACCCCTGGTACAAATGCACCTCGTTCACATAGATAAACAAGCGCAGATCCGTTTGCCAATTTGCCTGTTCCTAGATACTGTCCGTGAAGGCAATCATGCATGAAGCGGTCAGATCGACATCCAGGGACTTGGAAAATATTTGATCCTTAGAATCGACGGGGTTGTTGTGAAACACATGCGCGCTCACCCAATCCAACATTGACTAGGGATGGCTAAGTTAACCAAGGTTCTGTTTTGCTCCAGGGTGGCATCCATGTATTCTTCATGCCTGTACCTTGTTTGTAAGTGGCGAGCGGTTGGCCGAAAATCTGCCACTGTCATACCCACATCGTCATGGACCTTGCACACACTGCACCGCGAGCAACAAAGGTTTGCCCTGTAATTGAAAAGGCTAAAATTTGATACAATGTACTTCAGGTCCCCTTGCACGGACGAGAACATCCATTGATAGCCCTTCTTTGACCACGAAAAACTGATGCTCCTGCGACACCATCCTGACAAGCCGTGGCACCAATGCTGCTAGCAAATCATTGAATGTTTCTTCCACAGCTCGATGTTCCCTGTAAACAGCTGTCATGAAGTACCGGAGCCAGGGCTGGTGGAAGGGCACCGACCTCATCCCCATAGATGGACAGCGGCAAAAGTTTATCCTTGAATGTTGGAGCAGCCCTTGGAAACAAGTTGTGTGTTTGCATCCAACAGATTCAAACGACAGAACCACTGTGTAGGCTATAAAAGCATACTCTTGAAAAGTCCACGCGGCTTTGCACGGAAGTCTTGATGCGGGGTGCTTCCTGAACCACTCGCAGTGGTCCATGTGGTGTTGCCAGTAGGCTGCAATATCTGTGTCACCACAGAAGCATTGGCGAAAGACATCTTCACCGAGGGACCATATAGCGCCACAGAGGTCATCAGGGAAAACACCTGACAAGTCGCACATTTCTATTTCTCCTTGGGCATGGTTGTACAGCCGGACTTTCACAGTTGAGATGTGAGCATGCAGGGCTTCTTCGCGATGTCGAATAATCACACGCATGTCCCTCTCAGCATTCGAAGGGTGATCACCTTTGGCACCCACAAAGGAAATTCGATGTACCATCTCTTTGTTTGGGATGGCAACTCTTGCAATCTTCGACGCCCACCGAACTGCGGCGCCAGCAATCACTCGTGCCTTAGATGAGCGCAACAACGTTGAGATTTGCGTGAGGGCGACCATATTGTTGGTTTCGAGGTTGAGAAAGAATAGTGGCTTTGGGCTTGACAAGCAACAATTCAAGAGCGCAAAGCATCCTAGATTTTGCCAAGGGGCCCTAGCTGCAGTGCACCTTCCGTATGCAAAATCCTTCAAGAGAAGGCTCATTTTGTTCAAAACACCAAGGTTGATTGTGGGGATTTTCTAAAATTTCTCAACATTTTTACATTTTTTCATTTAAGAACGGTCTAACATTTTGACATTTTCAAAACTCAGGTTTCAGACCATTATACGGGTTTCTGGGGGATACAAGTGTTTAATCATATTATAAGTTGTTAATATGAATAAACCAATAATATTGCTTATGGTTACCATTTACTAAACTCAGCATAAATACAAAAGTTTTCACCATTAGAATAATTCCACCACTGTTCTATTTTTCTAGACCAACATAATACTGTTTCTTTGTCAATATGTTTGTTTCTTCTCTTATGCTTCTGATAATTAAACTTAATGATTGCTTGAAGAATTCGAAAATTTGTTCTCCTAAAGAACTTCATATCTTCAAGTTTTTTACAACCTGTGAATGTTATACTGTTTAACTCTGCTCCATATTCAATTACTTTTCCTTCATCATATAGTTCATTGTAAGTCTTCATTAACAAATCACGATGATAACATTGTATTAATGGCTTTTCTGGATAACCTAATTCTTTCATTGTTTCAATTACATCGTTCATTTCTTCATAGGATGGATATGGATTTAACTGAATGAACCTTTTAACTTCATCACTTTCTTTTTGTCTTTTCTCCATCAACTTCTCTACCTTTTCTGTGGTTAATACTGTCATACCTTCCATTACTCTTACTATATTAAGGTTCCCATTTCTTTAAGTATATATTTGACTTTAAGGTAGTTTAATCATATTATAATCATATAATATCAATAAACTTAATCTTAATCACTACCATCAGTATCTCTATAATTAAACCAGTCTATCATCAACCTTTTCTTTTCTATCAAATGACAGGCGAATTTATGGAAAAACTCATTATCAACAATGTTTTTTAATAAACGACTTTGTCTTTGTTTTCTATATATTGCCACTTCAACGCTTTCAGAAAATTTCTACACATTGAGATGCTAAAATCACGACAAGACACATAAGCATCGTTGTTATGATAAAGTAAATTATAATGGAACTTGAAAGCACTATCATAATATAAAACTAACCTATTGTCATATCCATACTCTTTTAAGGTTTTATCTAAACCTGTTGTAAATATTGTCCGTAATGATTTTTTCGTTGGACATTTATTTAACCTCGTCATATACCAAATCCACTGATCCATTTCTTTTAAATTGTCAGGTTCGTTTTTCATTAAATGTTTTGTAATGGTACATCTTTTACAACTTACAAAACTCAAAATGTTAACAATGATACAGTCAGGTAATATATCATTTGCTTTTTTAACTTTGTTGTTGAATATCTTTCAACCACGGCATTTTACAATTTCTTTTGTCAGTTCTTCTCTGATACACTTATTCATTTTTCTCTTATTATATTAAGGTATTTTCTCTTTAAGTATTTTTAGTTTTTGAAGGGTTGGTATTTTGGTTTTCAGTTCCATCATTTTCACTTTCAGACTCGTCCCCATCCACACCGGTAGGGACATGCATATCGGTAGGAGGTGCTATTTCATAATTAGGGTTTTCTTCTGAGGATGATGAATTAACAGTATGTGTTGAAGAACTATTAACAGTGATAGGCGGAGAACTATGAACACTAACAGGGGGTGAAGTATTTAACTCAACTTCCTCACTAACATTTGTATTCAACCAATTCATTATGACACTTGCTATATCATAAGACGATACTAATGAATTCATTGTTAAATTAACTAATAACTCTGAAATTTGGATTGTTGTTAATGTAGTGTGATATGTTAAATGTGCTACTATTTGTCCTGTATTAAAACCTGACCTCATCATAAATTCTATAACCCTCATCAACATAAATAATTTCTTTCTATATTTATCAATGTTATCATCTTTTTTATCATCATCATCATCGTCATCATCATATAAATCAGGGTCATATGTAAATGCTTCTGCTTCTGCTTCAGCCTTGGTTATCAATTTGCTTTTGAAACTCTTTGAAGACCCACCTAATAGCTTTGTCTCATCATCAAAGTTATAAGTTTGCGTCGCTTTATCATTTGGAAGGTCTGTTTGTGTTGCCTTGTTTTCTTTGTTAAGCGTTTGTGTTGCCTTATCTGCCATCATAACTTCTGCATTCATATATCTTTCCTTATTTCTATAATTCATCAAATCCATTTTATCAAAATCAAAATTATTCAATAACATATCTTTCTTGTATTTCTTCAGTATAACTGTTGTTTTCATGTTGCTTGTGATTGCTTGTTTAAGCAATTCATCATAAGTAGGACGTGTCCTGAACTCGTGTTTGTAGTTTTCAATCATTTTATATAATTATTGATAAATTATGTAAAATGATTTTATCATTCTTTTGTTGCTTTACCCTTTCCTTTCATACCTCTCCAATCTTCCATTCTTTTTCTTAACAATTCATCATTTACTTTTGTTGTCCATTTCCCCTTTGAAATTAATTCTTCAATCACATTAATTAAGTATTGTTTCTTGGATTGGTCTTTGCCCTTTCCTTTCGTTTTTAAACTGTCATACTTTGCTTGTTGTTCTGGTGTCATTTGAAAGCCTCTTAAATGTAGTTGAAAATTGATGTCATCTGTGCTAATGTCTCTGTGTTTCCATCTGTCTATGTCTGTGTTGTAATCTATTGTTTCTCTTGCTTTTCTTGATTTAGGTGGTGCTTTCGTGCTTTCATCGTCATCCTGTGTTTGCTCTCTTCTTTCTTCATTCCTTGTCATTAGTCCTCTTTGTGCCCCTTGTATCCGTTTAACTGCTTCATCCTTTGTAATAATTGGTTCTAATGGTGGTAAGTCATCATCGCTTGATTTAGCAGTTGCCATTGAGTGAGTGCTTGGCTTTGACGACTCTTTCTTCTAATAGTTTTCGAAAGTGTTGCTGTCTCAAACCTACTGTATTATTATCATAAACTGTTCCTAATGGACTGTCGCGAAAATAATAGGCGTTTCTGTCTATTACATCTCTTACATTCTTATTTTTATATTCATCCTTTGTAATTTCCTTGATGAGTTCATTATAAGACGGTCTTAATCTTAATTGTCATTTTAGCGTTTTCATCTGGGTATTGTCTAATCTCATTATTCTATGAAATAAATTAGATTAGAAAATGATTAATATAATTAATTTATTCAAAGTCAAAATCCTTTCTTAATTGATTGATTATTCCTTTCTTCTTCTTAATAATTTCTGAATAGGATTTACCTGTTTCACTTGATGGATGGTGTTTTAACTTTTCACCTTCCAGCCTTTGGATTTCATTAAAATACGCCTGTGCTTCATCCATATATCTTCTTGTATATTGAAATACAGCATAGTCTTTTTTAGCGGTATGACGTTCTAATTGTTCTTGTAATTCCTGCAAATATGTGTAATTAGGTTGATGTGCCTTGTTGTCTCCTTCAGAATAGTAATGTTGAGTTGATTTATAGTTATTCTTCTTTTTTGGTTTATTTGTTTCAAAAACTGCTTTTCTACCAATAACATCACTGATATGTGGTTTATCTTTAGTTTGTGGTTCTGTGATTCTCTTTACAACATTGTCATAATTTCACTACGACGCATAATCAATTGTTTCTTATCAATAATCACTATATAAAAATAATTAGATTAAATAATTTTACTTGCTAAATTATTAACTTTCTGTTTATTTGTATTATCTCGCTCTAACTTCATGTTAATTTATCTACCTTTTGCAGCTTCAAATACTTTATTAGTTGTTGTTTCTAATTTTCTTAATCGTTCTTCAACTCTTCGTTCTAATTCTTGTTCATCCACTTTTGGAATATCGCTTTTTACTATGTTATAAACATCTTCTTTGAATTCGTCTGCTTGAACTGGATTGATGACCTTTTTTCTACTGGGTTTATTGAAATCTATAACCTTGTTAGTGCCCTTCTTCACTCCACGGCAAGCGTGTTTACATTTATAGTTGTAAGCGGTCATTAAAGTTCCACAAGTAGGACAGTTCATTTTCTCCTTCATTTGTTTCTTAACAGTAAATTCTTTTTCAACTACTTCATTACTTTCAACAGGTTTAACTTCATCAACTACTTCACTATTCTCAACAGGTTTAACTTCTTCAACTACTTCATTACTCTCAACTGGTTTAACTTCTTCTACTGCTTCGTTATTTCACTAACAACATCTACCACCTGTATTTTACTCATATATTTTATATTATACAATTATTTTTATGATGAATTATTAAGTCTCAACAAATGTTAAACTAAAACTACTGTCCGCTCCGTGTAAATCTATGGTTTTTCCATAAGCATCAACATATTTAAAATGTAAGCGTCTTAAATGTCTCATTGAAACATCATTAGCGTCATTCATTAAAATCTCATTATTATATATCACATTGCCAAATCCTGCGGTTATAGGAATCTTCTTTAATACACGGGCAACTCCATAAGGTGCTAATTGGTTTCCATTAGTTAAACTACATTTTTTTCATTGGTAGTAAATTAACAAAACCACTAACACAAGGGGCGGGGGCATAATTGATTTTTTCAACAATGTTTCCTAAAACATTGTCAATAGACATTGTATGGCTTCTATCATAGTCAACACTAAACCCATAGTTAGTTTGCAATTCTTTATCCGTATGAATTACATAATAGTAAGCAACATAATTACAACTTATAGTTGTAGTATTTGTTTTTAATGAATAGCTACAACTAAAATAGTCATTATTTCCATCAGTTCCATTAGTAGCAGTATTCAATTTATTTTGGGGAATTCAGTTGCTAATTCACTTCCTACATAACTACCTTTACCAGGTGCTACAATAAAATAATATACTGGCGCTCCTCCTGTTGTTCCGCCTAATGTTGAATATAATCTGTTATTTACATTTTGTTCAATGGGATAGATAGTATTAGGTAGTGATAATTTGCTCCTGTTTCTTGGGTTTCTGGTAAATCTATAACAAAGTCAGAAGTGCTTACACTGTCATTTAAATTTCTTACCCGTGTATCAATATATACTTTACGAAAGTTCATTATATTAGTTATTTAGATAAAAATATCAGAAATTAATATAATGAAATATATATATATATATTTTTATTGAAAAGAAGGTAGTTTAAAATCATACAATCCACTACATCAAGGTCATAGTGAAATGTATAGAAAAATAATTAATGAAATTCAACAAAAAATCATTATTCAATCCTAAATAGAATAATAATTTATCTGACACAGAAGGATTAAACAAAGCATATACAAATGGTAAAGGGTATTATTTAGATAATAATAAACTATATGTTGCTGGAACATTTGGTAAAAATAGTATTCTATCTATAATTAATGACATTGCTTCTGATATTACAATTCCTTTCGGTTTAAGTTCATACAGTGAAAGGTATAGAGATATTAGTGATATACTTGATGAAAACCTTACTATAACTGAAGTGATTAGTCATAGTCTTGGAGCATCAGCCTCTGAAAGACGGAGGCTCTTATGTTCGTTCAAAAGGAAGTAAACACTTTTACCCTTCGTCGGTTTCTACTTATACCGCTGATACAAATTCAGTAATTAGATTTAACATGGCCGGTTCGCCTAATCAATGGCTTTCGCTTCCTTCATTATTATTAGGATTTACATTAGAAAATACTGACACAAGCGCTAATGCTAATGCTGAACTACGCCCTATATCCACTGCTGCTGTCTTTTCAAGAGTGCGTGTAATGATGGGAGATGTAATAGTATGTGATTTGAATTCTACATCTCGTGCTGATGCTATGAAAGACTTACTTAAAACATCAGAAGCAAAAAACAGATGAAGTTTTAGGTTTTGGAAATTAATTTAATAATAACGATGTTAGATTTCTAACTTATACTCAATTGGCAACGAACCCAAGTAGTAATAATGTTGCAAGGGTCATAGGACAAGTCACTTCAGATATTAAAAGAGGCATTGCTAAAGGTAAAATCGCTAATGTATTTTATGATATGAACTTGAAATGCTTTAAGACTTGTGAAAACTGGATTCCTTTATTGTCCTATAACCGTAGAATTATATTTGGTGAATGATGCTACATTACCAATTATTGCTCAAGGTGCTACGTCTGATTTCACTGCTACAAATACTTCTAACAGTTGGGCAATAAAAAAGCCAATCTTCAAAGGAAATGTTTATTCTCTTGATGATAGTTTATACGCAGAATATGCAAAAATATTAGAAAGTGGTTCTCTTCCAATTACTTTCGAAACTGAAGCAATGCAAGAACAAACCACATCAGAATCTACTGAAATCTTTACAGGAATGTACCTAAACTAAATAAAATGTGTATTTCATTTTCTATTACAACGAGTACAGGTTATGTAGGAGGATTTGGTGAAATTCTTAAGGAATACAACTCACTATATCATCCATTAGCGCATCAAGGTAGTGCTGTTGATGTTGGATATTATGACCCTGTATATGATTTAACTGCTTCATTGGTAATTGGTAATCAAGTTATTCCATCACAAGAAATTCAGGGTGTTCGTGAAGCATACGTCCATTTAATGCATTGTGCTGACAATCCATTATTGGTTACAAGCGCGGACTATAAAACTCAAGCATTTATGTTCGGATTTAATCTACAAAAATTAGAATCAGCAGCGTATACTGGTTTAATTTTGAAAATAACTCAAATATGGTGGTGAAAATTCGCCCCCTTGATGGAACTACTTTATATAGTAGTAAGTTTATGCCGACACGGATGTATATTCATATGGTTCATGAATGTATACTTGAAGTCCGTTCAAATTCTTTAACATTTTATGATTAGATAAAAAGATGTGATATTACTCATTTTCTAGTTAATAAGATAATATTATGGGCAAAAACTTAATGAATATCTTTGATATTACAGCAAATAAAATTAGGCAAGTAAAAGATGGAGCAGTTATTGAAATAGAAGACCTTTACGCGAGTAAATCCGACATTCAAACAGTATTAGATAGTAAAGCAGACCAAGCAAACACCTATACAAAGGAGCAGATAAATGCCAATTTTTTATGATATAACTCAATCATACAATAAGACAGAAGTTAATGTATTATCAAATGATTTTAGTTCAAATACATTTTAATAGGTAATCTGACAATAACTTCAAATACAAATTTTAATACCAAGTAATTTACAAGTATCTGGTTTATTTTCTTGTTCATCTATTTTAGATATTACAGGTTCTGATGCTCGTTATGTTTTACAAAGTGATGGATTAAGTGGATCAATTACAGGTAATACAAATACAATTAATTCAATAATTACTATCAACAATTCACAGGATACATCATTAGAACAAAAGTTAGACAAAATTGATACTAACGCTCAATCCATAGCAGGTGCTATTAATTTTAGCGATAATGCAACTTTACACAGTGATTTAAATATGCTTACTACTGGTTCTATAATCTGTAATAAGTTTAAAACTACACCATCACCTGATTTAGGATTACAAATGACTTTTCAAATGTGTAATCGTGAATTTAATATTAATAGAGATGGTAGAATGTGGATGAGTAGCGCAGGAGGTCAATGGGAAACTCAAATAGGAGATGCTAATGTTGGTCGTGTGTGGGTGAAGGATAGATTCGGTTTAGGTGCTGTTGGTGTTAATGGTTATGTTTTAAATTGTGCTGGTCAAGCGAGATTTACAAGTGCTGGTCAGCTTATAGGGACTGACAGCGCAATAAGTCTTAATAATGGTTCATATTTGAATTTTAATAATAATGGTTCAATACGAAGATATACACCTGACGCTATAGAAGGTTTATATATGGCTCATAATAATTTTGTTGGTGTTAGTGTTGGCGATGTTAGTCATGCTTCTAATCAATATTTTTATGTGTGATGGACTAGTTAATAAGACTATTTAATAAACCTGTTGATGTGTTAGGTAATATTTATACGAATGCTGATGTTAATTGTGATAATGTCAATATTGCTACTGATGGTAAATTAACAATTGATACAAATTGTGAATTATATAGGTATGTTAGTGCTTTTTCATCTTTTGATATGAGACATACTGATGCCAATCCTTCAATTAGATTCATTTGTGGAGACCCTGCCGTTCAATCTAATATAGTTGGGGCTGTTAATATTACTACCGGATGGACTTTTAAATTTGCTACTGCTTGCTGATTGTATGGGTAGTTTATTTGCTGATGATGTTTATGTTAAAACTAATGGAGCATTAAGAAGCAATCATTTAGCACCTAACGGAGGAAAATTAATAACCGTTGATACTAACTTGGCAGTTCAAAATGCATATTTAGCAACTAATACCATTCAATCATTTGATTTAACAACGGTTTCATTTTTGAATAATATTTCAATGACTACTGGAACAGACATATTAATGGGGACAAGTGAAATATCAACGTACTACGATGGAACTAGTTTATCTACAATTGATGTATAATTCAGAACATCAAATACAGCGTTTAGAGTAGCAGATAGTTCAAGTACACCTTCAGTTTTATTATCTATTGATAAGACATCTGGAACCACCGTTAATACTGAAAGTTTGACAAATAATGCCTCATCAACATTCAATGAAAATGTAACAGTTGCAGGAACGAAAAAATTGTTATGTAATTTAATTGAACCAGCAACAGGAACAAATATAGATTTAACAGCATCAACCGTAACCATTAACGGAACATTTGTTGATTCAAACGACTCACGATTGAAATGTGACATAGACAATATCAAATCTACTAGTATGAATGTCATTAAGAAATTCAATCCGAAGAAGTTTAAAAGACACGATAGAAATGATGGCAGTAAGACACATATAGGTTATTTAGCAGATTAAAAGCAATTCCTAAAGAATTTGAAAATGTTGTTAGTAAAGATAGAGAGTATTTACGATTGAATTATTTAGTTTCACCTGTGTTAGTTCATAAAGCAGTATTAGAATTTAATGATAACATAGATAAACTTGAAAAAGAAATTAAGGAATTGAAAAAAGAAAAATCTAAATAATAATATATAATGGGTATTGGTCAAAGCAAAAACGAAGAAAATAACAGTATGGAAGACATTAAGAATTTAAGAGTAGATGAAAAAACAAGAGCGGATACTATAATAATTAAATCTATTCAAGAATGTGTGGCAAGGATTGAAAAATTAGAAAAAGAAAAACAAACAAAGTTTCGTTCTGCTATTCCAAAAGTAGATTTATGCAACTGGTCATTATTCTAAATTAGTAATATTAAAAATTATTAATATTATTAACTATTGTTCTGGGGTTTCTTCTGGCTGTAATGAGTTTAGGTATCAATTTATGCTTTATTAAATATCAATGTATTAAATTTTAAATATCAATTTATTTTAAATGCTTTCTCAAACCTGATGTAATACATCTTATTAATGTCTTTAGAATTTATATTTTCATACATAAATGAATATGGAGCATCGCCCACTGCCGTGTGATACATTTGTAATAATCTTTCTTTATCAAGGACTGCTGAATTTTCTTCTATGAAACTCATTAACTCACTGGCATTCTTCAACCTGAAAATATATAATGAACTGGCATTTAACCTAATGATTGGTGCTAACGCATTGTATTTTTGTGTTGAACAAGTAACACTAATGGCATCGTGCCTACCTCTTGTAAATAAACCGTGTAATAATTTACTATATCTAACGGCGTGGCCATAATTTCTTCATTTTAGTATTTTTCATATAATGTATTACTTTTCTTAGTGTGTTAATGATATTTTCCATTTCTTCTGGTCGGTATTCATCAAAATATACTTGCTCTTTTGTATCATCCACCTTCATTTCTTCTCGTTGGTATTTCTTGACTTCAACAAAAGTAGGGTCATTATGGACGCTCGGGCTAAAAATAAAGATACGAGAGAAACATTTTTTATATACATTTAATATCAAATTTTGAATTAGAACTGTTTTGCCACCTGTTGAAGAAGCGTGCTTCTAAAAGGTAGTTTTGGCACGTGCTCATATTTAGACTGTTTAAACTCATAGTCAGTTATGTTTATCGGCTTTATAATGGGAACTTCTGACAGAATAAAAATAATATTATAAATACATATAAAATAATAATTTATATTTATTATTGAATGGAACATCATTATGTTATGTGTGGTGGTGAATAACATAATGGAACAGGTTTTCCATTGCTTCAATCAATAAGCATTGAAGATAATTAGTGTGTTGCCCCAGTGTGAAGAAAACCCCAGTGCTGAGCCCCGAATATTCTAACTTGTAAGAAATAGTAAGATTTATTTATAATAATTTATCTTGTTTTTTATATGGCTATTATCCATTGCAGTTGTGGAAAAACTTATGATGACAAATATTTATTTAAACATCTAAATTCAAAACATCATCAGAAATTTGTGGAATATAGATAGAACAAAGACGATACAATGAAAAAACTGTACAACTCTAGGAAAAAGAACCATTTTTCCTAGAGTTCTACAACTTGATAGAACTTATCAAGTTCTATCAAGTTGTACAACAAAAGAAAGAAAGAAATGAAAACCACATAATGTATCTTATTATTTTTATATTGATAGGACATATTCAGACTGTATTAATATAATAGATGAAGTAGAGAATATACAACAAATTGTAATAACTGATAATAAAATTAAAAAATGTTGTTATTATTCATTAGAATTAGTTAAGTTAGGAATACAATATATCAGAAATAAAAATGTAAATATTAATATAGATGCCAAAAAAGAAAAAGAGTAAAAGCAAAGAAATACCAATACCAGAGGTTCAAGAAAGAATTATAACAACAGAAAGTGTTAAATCAGTGGGTGAAAATAAATCTATAAAATGTGATAAATGTAATCACGTTATGAATTTCAAGAATGAATTTCAAAAGGTGGCGTTAAAGTTAGTTGTATTCCTTGTATGTTTTCTTATCAAAAATCAGATACAGATTTGAATATTAATGAAAAATCAGGTGGTGATATGGTGATTGAAACTAATGAACATTTAATTAATGATAGTTTTAACAGACACATAAGTTAGTATATAAAGAGTAGATTTAACACCACTTCAAACGCATAAATAAATAAATAAATATATAAATATTTATATATAGAAATGTCAGAAAATGAAAGTTTTACAATTAACGATTTAATGAAAAAGGTTATAATTATTAGTAAGAATATTAAAACATTAACTGAACTTGTTAAGACTATTGATGAAAAGTAAACCAACCTAAAAACAATAACAAACACGATAAGGATAAGATGGACAAAATAATTGAAAAGAAACAGATAGGACGACCGTCTGGCAGTTTTCAAGATAAGCAAAAGCAATATATGGACATGTCAAATAAGAACAAAATTAAAAGTCCGAGGCAAGAAACTATTGAGTTGTATAAACTGTTTAAGAACGCAGAAGGAAAATACGAATTAATATAATAAATATCTAAATCATTCTAATAATATGAATTTGTTAGAATTATTTTCAGGCACAGGCAGTGTTGGAAACATAGCAAAGTCGCTCGGTTTTAATGTAATATCATTGGATTTGAAAAATGCTGATATTAATTGCGATATACTTGAATGGGATTACAAGCAGTTTGATAAAAACCATTTTGATGTTATTTGGAGTTCGCCACCTTGCACTGAATACAGCAAAGCAAAAACAACGGGAACAAGAAACATTGAATATGCTAATAGTATTGTATTAAAAACATTAGAGATAATTGACTATTTTGGTTTTCCGTATTTTGTTATTGAAAATCCGCAGACTGGATTATTAAAAAGTCAGTCTTTTATGAATGGGTTAAGGTTTAATGACATTGACTATTGCGAATATGGTTTCAATTATCGGAAGAGAACGAGGTTATGGAACAATCTAACAAACTGGAAAGCGAGACCATTATGTAAAAAAGACTGCGGTAAAGTTGTTAATAATAAACATATTGAAACTGCACAACGGGCACCAAGTGGAAAGCGGGAAAGTTGGGATGAAAATTATGTAAAGCATAAGCAAGAAGATTTATACAAAATACCTGCTGAATTGATTAGTGAGATACTGGTTAGTTAATATTCAATAACTACTTAAAGAAATGACCCTATATATAGTAAGAACTAATGACTACATTAAAATGCGGTTGTAAAATTACAAATAATATTATGGATTTTGAAAAAGAAGTTAAAAATGATAGAGGATTGATTGAAAAATACATAGAATGAGTTATTACTATAAAAACTACATAAATATATGTGGCAATTCTAGAAGCAAGGCAAGAATTTTCAATGATTTAGAGGAAACAAAATTAAACATTGAGAAGTTAATGAACCTGAAAACGAACCTGATACTGATATTTAAGTTAAATACTTCTTAATATTATTGATTAATATTAAGAATTAATTTTATTGTATTCTTTTTACATAATGAGTAAACTATCAAAAGATGAGGTTTTACATAAACTTTATTACAATGTTGATAGTGGCTTCGGTTCGGTCAATGAATTATACAAACAAGCAAATCAAGAAGGTATAGGCATAACATTAGATGAAGTGAGGACATTTATGAAAAAGCAATCTTCTAAACAAGAGAAAGCACACAGTAAATACAACAGTTATTCAGCACCTTTTGCAAGATATGAATATCAATTAGACATAATGGATATGATTTCACTAATGAAGGCAACGGGCACATCAGATTTAAGCAGTCCCAGATATGGATTGATATGTATAGATATATTCAGTAAGAAACTACACATTGAACCGATGAAGGTTCGAGACGGTGAGACAGTTTATAAAGCAATACTTCAATGCTTCAAAGTATTGGGTCATCCGATGAGTATTTATACGGATGATGACGGGGCATTCGCATATAAGAAATTACAAGAGTATTTAGAAGGTGAAGCAATAAGAAGCATAATAACATTGACACACGCGACTGTTGCTGAACGCTCCATTCGCACAGTTAAGAAGATGTTAGGAGACAGAATAAAAGCGATTAATAGAACTTGGACGAGTTTATTACAAGCAGTCCTAAACAAGTATAATCATCAAATGACACACGGGACAACAAAACTTACACCTAATGAAGCACACAAAGACGAAAATGAAGTAAATGTAAAAGCAAACTCATTAATGAAAGAGAAATATTTAAGAAAGTATCCTAAATTAAATGTCGGTGATAAAGTCAAAATTTATAACAAAGGAAAAGGTAATTACACGTCACGAAAAGAAACCACTTCAAAATGGAGCCAATCAACATACAAAATAACAAATGTAGGTCGTGATATGATGCTTAATAAGTATTGTGAAATTGAAGGGAATACAAAGAAGTATAAAAGACACGAATTACTCTTAATAAATGATTAAGAGTAATAAATTGATAATATTATCAAGGTTTAGTATTATCAATTTGTACTAGTTAAATATTCATAACACACTTTCTCAACAGCATTCTGATATGCTCTTTCTCTATGAATTCTTTTACATTTATCAGTCCTTAAATGCTTTGCCATATTAGACTTATTGTTAATCATACAACCGCATCTTTCACATTCTAATGACTTATCATTTTCTATAAAATACTCTTTAAAGTATCCTTCTTCTTCATATTTCTTGCTTAATATATCATTATAGTTTTCTTACTTTCCTTTTCCTTTGCCTTCTTAATTTCTTCCTCTGTATCCGTGCTGAAGTCTGAAACTTCACCATCAATAGAATTCCACAACAAATCAAACTCATCATTTGTCATAGAGTTGTTTCTTATTATCTACCGTAAAGCATGTCATTTTACTTCATATATAATATAATTAATTCTTTAAGTATATTTGTAAATTCTCTATGTTGTAATACCATAATGTCCATAAGGTAAGGAGTTGATACTGTCTATGTAATAGCGTTTATTCTCATAGGCACTAAGCGATTTTTTTGTTTGTTGTATGCTGTATATTTGATGCGCTTTACTTCTTATGCTGTTGAATGTTACTGTGTCGCAATTACTGTTTTTCAGTTTGTCATCATAAGTATCATAACTCAACTGAGACTTTACTTTATGCTTAACTATTCCTTTGCTCTTCTTTTCTTCTTTCTCTTCGTTATGTATCTTGAAACAGTAAGATTTAGGTTTCAATGCTATAAAGTTTGTTATGATCTTTCCATCTGCTTCATCCTTGAATTTTCCTAAGACTTTCTTGTTTGTTTTATCATAACATTTGTGTTTAGGGTCATAACCACTAAAATCCATATAATCCTTAATGTCATTAAAGTCATCATATACATCTTCGGTTTTAGTATGTAATACAAAACTGTCAGTATCAGTATATAACATTCTGATATTATTTCTATATTTCAGTTTCATAATGTCATAGTAAAATGAATACATGCGTTGTTTTGATAAATCTAAAATACTCATTCCTACATATATTGGTTGATTCAATTTAATTACACTTTTTGCTTTTTCAACTCCTATAAGGTTTTCATTGATGATATGTCTGTATTTGAAATTTGGATTATTCACACATTTTTGGTAGCGTTCAGGTGTATCAACCAGCTCAAAGTCAATGTGTTCTCTCACATTTTCCATAGTTTTTTCCATAAACCGCGTTGTTCATTAATTTGTACATATCTTTTGAAAAGTCGCTTGTAGCGTTCTTTGGCTTCTCTGTGTTAAAGTCAATCCACGGTTTCAACCATTGCTTGTGTCTAAATTCTATTACTCTGTGTATTTTCTTGATTTTCAGTCCTTGTTTCAAATAGAATTTTAAAATGTCAGTATGTAAAACATAATTTTGTTTATCCATAACATTTAGTATTAACTTGTTTGTTTTCTCATCTTTTGGAGCATTGTTAAAATGATATGCTTTGTAGGTTTCTTTCTGCAAATCACTAAGCATATCTGCTGATACACTCATAATTTCTGGTGCTAATGGATAATCAGTATGTTTGTCGCGGCATTCTTTCGGATATTCTAAATCAACATCTAAAATATATCCTTTGTTGCTATATTATTTAATGTCTTCTTCAGTGAAATTATCTTTTACAAATCGTTTTTTCTTATAAGGTAGTTTCTTACACATTGCTAGTCCATAAAGATTATTAGCATCTAAATAATTGATGTAGGATGATGGCTTTGTTTCATCATAAGCATCTCCCATATACTTATTATTAGCAGTTGCTTTTCTCATTGAAACCTGACACATACCGCCTCTTAGTCCTTGCTCTACCATTTTATAAACTTCTTCACCGTGTAAAAGTTCAAGTTCAATTTCTGTTTTTAATAGCATAGCGTCCCAAGCAAAGTTAGGTAATGTATAATAATGGGCTGGGTCTAATTCATAATCTGTTAGACATTGTTTTCTGAAATTTTCATATACATCGGTTAATAATAATACATCGGTTTCTAAATATTAATCGTGATATTCACCAAGGTTTTTTAATGTTAACGTGCTTCCATATTAGTTTTGCTCTTTCATAGTCAGCATCACTTATGTTTTCTTCACTCAATCTACTATAAAAATGCTCTTTTGATGGTAGTTCAGTATCATTAAATTTATTGCAGTCATTACAATAATCATAAGGATAAACTCCCTTTTCTGTCAGTAAAAGTAAATCTTTTTCATTTTTAGGCCGGCTGGCTGGAGTGAGCTTTGCGTTTCCTTTTGGCTGCAGGGCTCGCCGTAAACAGGCGGCTGAGCATTGGCCAGATCCTGCGTTACCTCAGCCACAAATGCCGGCTCAAACACACAGCAAGCCATTGAGCCCGGATGATCAACACTTAGGCTAAACAGAGAGGACCAACAATTAGGCCCAAACGGCCCCAAAACGACAACAGGGTTCACTCTCAGATCGATGTGTTTCGTCAGAGCTGTGCAGGCGAGGGGCAACAGCCTGGACTTGGCCGGTCGTCAAGGCCGGGAGCTCCTCGTCGTCGGAGATCTCGTGCACCACGGTCTGAATCTCGGAGCTCTGCAGCTCCAGAACCTGTGTGGATAGCACTGAAACAAATTATGAGCAATTTGGTCATTCAGTTTGGCAAGTCAAATGGTGGTCACTCATGGCAGCAACTCATGATTAGACGCAGGCTGGCGACCATTTCCAAATTGGCCGTGGCCGCGTGAGTTTCCACATCCACCGTCTGTGGAACCTGCACCAGGGATGCCCTCAATCAAGGCCCAATGTATGTGTTGTAAGACCCCTGCGCAACTCATGAACTGCACACGCTGCGAGTTGAGGGTTTGTCAGAGCTCAGAGCCACCTACCAGGGTGCCCATGTTGCTGGCGCCAGGCCTCCTTCGATGCTTCGCCGCAGCCGCTGGTGCCAGGCAAGATGTCACCGGGTCTGATGGGCGACTCGTTGTGTGGCCATTGAGAGTCCTAGGGTGCGACTCAACATGCCATGTCCCTCATGCAGGAAATGTTTGTGAACAAGTCATAAGAGGAGTCCTCCTTTGAGTTGGGTGGCAGGTTGCTTTTGATATCCGGGGTCTTGGCCTCGTCATCCATCTCATCTTCAAAGTTTTGAAGCAGCTCCATGACCGTTTGCAAACAATAGTGTCGTGTGTCTAGCTGTTGAATAGATGAGTCGAGCCTGGGGCTTCGGGGCTTCTGTGTCCAAATCGCAAACGGGGACCACAAGGATTTCCGACACCAGTTCAATCTCATCATCATCCAGGAACTCCCTCTCCGGGTTATCCTTGGGGTTCTCCTGCTTTGCGGCACCTGGGGCGAGCTTTCTTCGGGTTCTCCTCCATAATCTCCCGCAGACCCATCGCAACCTACAGTGTCACCAGCGCAACGTTGCTCAAACAACAAGGGGGAAGGTGGAAGGGTTCCATGTTTCACGGGTGAACGGAACAACCTCAACAATGAAATCGAAAATTCATTGTCTAACAGCACAAGGAGAACAAGAAAAAGGATCGCCTATCACGGGGTGATGGGACAACAGAACATTCGACTATTTGACAACGTCACTATACAATGTAAATCTTCAATCCAACACTGTTTGCTGGACATGTCATGGAGCTTTCAATTTATGGATGAGCTAGCTATGGAACAAGGAATTTTGAAGTGTTGGCATTTTGCAGGGCAACACCCAAATTAAACCCCACTGCAGCAAAGCAACATTCAGTGACACCAGCGGCATCTTATTTGTAAGTTACCTCCCTGCCCGAACCCCTCAATAGTCAATGTGTGTCCCCTTACAAAATGATGTTCCCAAGCTACATCCGAGACTCCATTGATGATGAACTCTTTAGGGTGTAAATTGACCACAGAGACTTTAAGGTTTCCCGTGTGTATGGGGGGTGGGCATGTTCAAGGGCCAAATACGAGTGTTCCAGCTTCACGGGGTTGCCAGCCTTCCGTACAACATGAAACCAAGCAGCAGGTGTCTGAGTCTTCCGGCTCTTCGCCTTGCGCCAGTATCGTCGAGCGTAGCTCAGGAGGTGATACAGCGTGTAGGCTTCCTTGAGGCACGGGCGTGCGTGAAGGGCACACAGCTAGTGACAAACGCATGGACTGTACCCAACTAATTATGGTAAGGTTCATCCAGGGCCCACCGCTTTCTGTCACGGACAAACTTCTGGCCAGAAAGGCGGTAGTCTGCGTTCTTATCGAGATGATGGAAGGGAAGCTGCAAGCACTGGATGGTATGTTCTCCTAAAGGCCAACGTGTGTGCGTCATAAGCAAAGTGCAGAAGAAACGAAGGAGCTAAAAGCACACACACACACATGTACAACTCCTTTGGGGCTTATCTTGAACATCGCTTTCACCAACTCAAGGTAGCGCTGCAAGTGATTTTCTCAACATCCCCGATGTCGGGAAACAAGGTCTTGTTCTTGCAATCTTTGGCAGCGGCGCAATTCACATAGGCGGAGCCGGGCAAGTGTAGCATCAGGATTCTTGAGATCTTACCAATCGTGTCATTCCCATGTTTGCCCAAGCATTGAAGTTGAAAACTCACAGCACGTTACACAGTGTTGCAACCTGGCGACGGGCCACTTCTTCCTCTTTGCCGTCCAACTGCCCCGGTCCCTCCATGTCAGTGTTTCCCATGTTTTCCCGAGCAACCAGCGGGCAAACAAGCTCGACGCTAAAGCAACGGGGCCGGGGCAGTTCACTGCTGCATGGCCCAAGCAACTGCGCCACAATGTCAAAACCCATGCCTTTGCGCAAACATTGCACTTGTCCCGGCATGTGACCAACGTGCTTGTCCCGGCCTCTCTGTCGCGAGAGAGACAAATGCCCGCGAGGCATTCGGAGCTGACCGGTACCGAGCTGACCATTGCGCAAAACAGTGCAGCGAGTGTGATGCAGCCTTCGGGGTTGACTCTTCCAGCATGTGTTGACTTTGCTTGCTCACCTTGATGGCCAATTTGGGTAGTTGACTCCCGGGCTTAAGTACTAACATCTCCTTACCTCTTCATCAAACCGGCGTAGAGCTGGTCGGGATGTGCAACCCAAGGCCATGCCCCCTCACCACGAGACCCCTGACCCCTGGCAATGAGGGCCCATGAGGGTTCCGGGTCGTCAGTCAAAAAGTTTGAAGGCCCGACACGTCAGGGAGACACCCTTCCGACGGTACGTGCGTTGGAGAGTCCGGAACGTGCATTGGAGATACCTTGGACCCTTTTGGATACACATGTTCTTATACCTGAACCCTCAAACTAGCCGTGAAAATTGGATTCCACTCACAATTTTGAAGGCAAAACTCATTTAAAAGGACTTTCGAGGTTTCAGCTACGCGGACTGCCAGGATTGAATCCCTTCGCAAGAATCTTAATCACTTCCGGGTTTTTTCAAGGGAATAGGTTAGGATACCGCCTTATCGGCCCTTCAGGTAATCCCCCTATCCAAAGTGCATGCGAGTCCTTCCAACTCGTTCTTAATCGATGCCGCTCCCGCTTGAAAGGACCGGCTACGTATTCGTGTTGTCCGGGCACATTTCACCCCGGTGATATTGTTTACCTAGTCGTGCGCAGACCCCACCCTCTCTGCATGTGAGAGTTGAAAGGTGGTCTTACGACCCCGACTCCCTTCATTCCATGCTTTTCAGATATTGGGAATCTTTTTGGGGGGCGCCTTGGTCCCCTACTGCAAACCCTTCCCATTTTCAGGACTTTCGGATTTCCCTCAACAGTGGAAGATTCTTATCGACCCCCATGTTGATGTCCAACACCTTCAATCTTGCATTAAGGATACGTGGAGCAAAACTCCCCAGGGAGCAGACGGCTTGTCCCAGCCTGCACTTGAGTGCCTCCCTCCCCGCATTTTGCAGGATTGGTGTGACATCTTCAACGCGTGCATTAGTGGCTCATCCGATTGGAGTGAGGTCCTCACACTCGCCCGCGTTTGCATTCCATCCAAGGTGCCTGACCCGAAGGTAATTGCCCACGGGCGACCCATTACTATTATGGGACTTCTCTACCGGTGTTCGCATGAAATGTCTAGCCCGTAGATGCCTTTTGGCACTTTCTTACACGCTTCCAGCCCATGTTCGTGGAGGCCTCCCCAAAAGGGGGGCGACCGATATTTGGTATGGTTTGCAATGCGAAATTGAAAGTTGCCTTATCACTAACTCCCCCGCCCTGGGCGTAGTCACGGACGTTCAAAAATTCTTCAATTGCCTCCCCAGGCCTTTGGTCCGTAACCTTCTTGTGGCCTCGGGTATTCCTGCGGCCCTTGCAGATGCCTGGATCTCTCTTCTTCATCAGCTCAAAAGGTCCGTGATTATCGGCGGGGCATACTCTGACCCCCCCCCTCGTTCAGGGGTATCCCAGAGGGGTCCATTTAGTGTGGTAGCTGCCGCTTTGGTGGGCGCTTGGCTCATCTTCAAGATCTGTGATTCTTCAGCATGCCGGCCAATTGTCTACGTGCTCAAGGTATCAGTATCATTTCTGATTTCTCTCATGCTTGGGATCTCAAACTGGATTTTAATAAATCTTGGGTTTGGACCTCTGGAGACCCCACTCCCTTGAAATCTGTCCCTTTCCCTAGGTCCCTTGGTGAACGTGACCTTGGTGCTTTTATTCGGTACAAGAACACTGGCAAGCTTGGTCTCCTGTCTAACCGCTTGGATGAGTGCCTTTGCCGTATCCAGAAAGTTGAGTCCCTTCCCATTTCTCAACTCACCAAGGCACACCTTATCCAAGGAAGTGCCTACTCAACTGGCTTCTACGGCAGCGAAGTTTCATATATCGGGGCGAATCATCTTAAGAGACTCCGTACTGCGGCCTCCGCATCCATTTTTGGTCGTTACCACAATGCTAGCCCTAAGATGTTCCTTCTTAACCTGCAACATGGCCGCTTTGACCCTCAACTCACGGTTTACCGTAGAGCCCTCCAACTTTTCAGGAAGACCCTAATCATGTCCCCCTCCCAGAGGGACTCTTCATGGTCTTCCCTTGCCTCTTGGCGGGGGAACAGATCACACGTACCAGGTCCGGTATCCGCTTTTAGCCTTTACCTGTCCGACCTTGATATTACCCCCGCATCAGACTTCCGGCTCCGGTTCCCCTCGCTCGGTACTATTCAATTTCTTGACATGTGCCCAAAAATCCTGGATCAGGAACTTGCCGACTCATGGATCAGGACAGTTTGGTCCCTTCACTGCTGCCGATCAGGCTTGAGTGACCTTACCCTGCCTGATGTGGATTTAACTAACAAACTTGTTGGGGATCTCCCCGATGGGGATAAAAAACTTGTTCAGATCCACCTAAGCGGTGAGTGTCACCACCCGGGCCCAGGCCAGTATTTGGTCGGACGGGGATGCCATCTGCCCATACTGTCTTGATCGAGACACTATACCCCACAGGGTTCTCACTTGTAGTGGCGTTGCGCACATTCGGGAAGCCTTCCCCGAGCTTTCTCGTCTCCCTCCTGACTTGGCAAAGTGCCCGTGGGTTCCAATGGGAGATCACATTGAGGGTTGGCGTCGCCTTGTTTCTTCCAGGCCGTACCCGATTTTCCCAAGCCCCCTTTTCCAAGATGGGGGGGGATTTTTTTGCATACACCGACGGAAGTGCTTTCAATGAAGATGCTGGCTATGCGGTCATCCAGGACATGCTTCGCTCGGACCCTGATCGGGTTAGGGCCGCTGAAAGATTCTTCTCCACTTGTGAATGGCCGGACTGTATGAAGGTCATATGCACAGGTAAATCACCGATCCGTGCTATTATCCAGCGGGCTGAACTTCTTGCCATTACCCTTGCAATCTCACTTGGCCCGTGCGTCGTGGTCCACTCGGATAGCAAATACGCCATTTCCTGGGCAGAAAAACTCCAAAATCTTCCCACCCTTTTCCTTGGGTGTGATAACTATGACATTGTAATTCTTCTGTCCCGTGCCATACTTCTTTGGCCAGCCGCTTCCCGAAGTATCGAGCTCATTAAGATGAAATCCCATCAAAATTACTCAACGGACCCACTCCAAGCATACAGACAATTCGGCAATCACTGTGCCGACCTTGCAGCCAAGGCGCGGTCTCCCATGACGGCCGGGAGTCTAATTAAGCAACACCTTCTTCAGGGGAAGAAAGATGCGACCGCCTTCTGGCGCCCAGTGTACTTAGGTTTGGCTGCCATAGGTGCCTTCTTCAGTACCCATACCGCCACTATAATTGAGCCCACCCCCAACCCAATTCAAGGCCCTGATTGGAAGTCGGCATCCACCTGGGGCGCCTCATATAATGCAGCCTTGATTGCCTGGACGAGCTTCCTACTTTGGCCCCCAACTTCACATGAGGCAAGTTCTGCTGAGATCTCTTGGGCAGAACTCCTTGTCTCCTTCCGACTTGAGACCAAGTGTCCCATTCCTATTCCTTGCGCGATTCACAAAGGCACTTATATTACGGAGGGCATCCACTATGTCCCCACTCTTGATGCCCGCCCGCTGGGCGATGAGGTTAAAGCCTTCGTACACAGCCTTAGGACTCTCACCACCATTACTGGTGCCCAGATCATGCCTTGGGATCAAACTAAAAAGATTAAACTTGTCCGATTTGGTCATGGTCTGCAGGTCCAGGGCCTTTCGACCAGGCCTTTCTTCCCACATCAGGAGTCGGTTCAATCCGTCCTGACCGATTATTTTACTTGTGCCGGCAGTATCTCGATGTCCACCGCTCTCCACTTGGCCAAGATCCCCCTTCTCTTGTGCCCCATGATGCACTCCTCCGCCGCGACGGCCTAATTTGTTCCTCCATGCGCCTCCGGACGCAGTTGCCTCGACACTACGCGTAGTGTCATGGGCCCGTACCTACAATGCGATTAGCGCTTGGGTACCTCGTTCTATCTGACCTCCGGTTCTTGGTCCGACATAGTCCGGCCATGTTACCGAACATGAAGATGCGGGAGCTACATGTTGAATATAGTCGCACCTTGGCCCGGCACCTTTGTCGCCTCGGACCGCGCTTAGGATCAACATGACGGGGGACGGCTTGGGCGGGCTGTTGCTCTTGGAGCTGGCCGGCCACAACAGGCGGCCGCGGATTTCCGCTTGCGAGCAGTACCCGTTGTCCCGTTTCGGTTTGGTGGGGTCCCCAGTTGTTTTTCCTTTAAGGGTCAAGCCCCAAAACGGGTTCCCTTTTTGAGCAGGATCGCTGGATCACAAACATGGAAGTGCACAGGCTGCTTGTAGGAGGGTATTTGTTGGATGCTGCAAACAAATAGAGGTCTTTTCCCCCCTTCAAATCCTGCGTAAGGCTGACTGACCAACTAAAACCAACACGGTAAATCTCTTGACTGGAAGACTTTCTTGTGAAAGGAAGCCTGCACAAATAGTTAACTCCTCAAGGAACTGGAGAACCACTCCAGTGTATGTGAAAGGTGTTGTCTCGTGCTGGTTCAAAGTGTAGCAGTGCTTCCGTTAGACACGCAGTCTCTTGTGTCCATGTGCGGCAGGCCAGCGTTGCGCTTTGCCGTGAAGCAGCTTGGTTGGCGGAGGGGGTCGGAATGTGTTTGGTCAGTTGTTCAGCCGTTCTGTTTTTTTCGTGCCTTCCTTTCTCCTTCCTTTCCGTCCTTCCTTCTTTCTTTCATTGTTGAATCTTTCTTGAAAGCTGAGGCTGTATGTCGTTAACTATTGGAAGCTGGGTCTGACATCATAGGCGTTGGCTGCCCACGTCTTGAGTGTGTTTCTCCGGAATTCCTCGAGGGTTCATTGTGGTCGCGTTGATACCACCAGCCTGGTGGTTACTCAGGCAGCAGTATCATGCGGAATGTATCCCAGCTCTGGCTGTCAGACGTCGTTTTGTTTGCTTTGAAGCGGCCCGCCAAACATAGATCACATGTGTGCCTTGTCTTCTGATGTGTTGACTAGCCGCATATTGCCTGCGCGTCTCGCAACTCATAGAGTTGTGCTATGGTGTGCTAGCTTGTGTAAGTAGAGTGTTTCATTTACCAATGTACAGCAACCAGCCATGTTCAGCCCTGGTCTTGTGCGGGCAAGATAGGGCATCGCAGGAATGCCAAGCTGCCGCAAGATGCAACCCGTATAGTTGTCTGTGTGGTTGCATTGTTGACATCAATGTTCGCGACCAGCTCACATTACGCTCAGTCTAAGCTGCGCATGGCGGAAGATGTCATTTTCACTTGCCCCCCCCGTTTGCTCTTTCACTTCGGCCGGTGTACAATGGTTTACAAGGTCCAGCCAATCTACCTGGACCCTCAAACTACCCATAAAAATTGGATATCCAACATTTTGAGGGTCAAACCTTTTTTTTAGGGAATTTTGAGGGTTCAGGTACACCAAACACGTGGAGTGAATCCACCACCAGCTTTCGCTGCGTTCCACGGCAACCGAAGCGGCTGAGGAACAACTTCATTGGGAGGTCCGGCACCGGAGATGAGGGGTTCAGTGGGGGTTCAGTTGATAGTTCTACGGTGAGTCAAGGTTTGTATCTTGGGTTTGATGACTTGCCATGATTTAACTTGAGAAATGACCATTCTTTCAAGCTGGAAGCCGGCCACTCAACTTGTGCAGCGGTGATTGTGTTATGCAACTGCAGCTCCATCGCTTGAGCAATGTAATTTTGCAACGGACTGTATCGCTGACAAGCAAGTTGATGGTTGCAGGGCTGCAAGCCATTTAACTGCCAATATTTCGACCATTGCATCGGATCGCGTCCATCAGGAAGTAATTATCATGTTGGCAAGGCCTTGTCCCGCAAGTGCGAAGATCTGCAGTGTTGATCGTGTTTCGCAGTGACTTACGTTTGCAAATCAATAACATAAAACTATGATTTCCTCTTTGGCGAGATTTCAAATACGGGCCCTTTTCAACATGTATTGACAATCAAGACGCGCTGAGAGCAGTGAGCATCGTGAGGCGCGAAGTTCTCATTCCTTCGCACGAGCATGCGGAGGAGACTACATTTGAGTGAGCGTACATGTCACAATGTGCCGTTAGAAAAAGGCGTTGTCAATTTGGTGATTCGCACGTTACTTACGGTACAGGCCATCATGGATGCTTCTTTGTTTTGGTTCCCTGAAGTCTGGGTTGGCGACACATCATGATGAAGCAATCCATGTTTCATGGCAAAATTTTACAATAACTTTTCGCTTTGGACCCAGAGATGCTTGCTCGTAGGTTGCCCTGCGGCGAACGTTGAGTTGTGCTTGCGGACCCTGCTGGTTTTACCCCGAGAAGGGCACGGTCATTCTACAAGGGGATGCCGGATGCCATGTCCTGTTTCAATCCTTCTGTGACCTTTTTACAAGGGAAGAAACCATGGTTGAAACCATTGTTTGTTGGTATTTACGTTGGGGAATCGACTCAGAATCCCTGCATGAGTTTCTGAACGGTGGTGCAAAATGGATTTCGCCACCATCCGGAGTACTGTGTGTGGACAAAGTCCAGTTGAGCCACAATCAAAACCCGGGCAAGTGAAGGTTAAGGGCCGATCCCAGCCATAAATCGCGGATATCCGCCTTTCTTGAAGCATGGTTCTGGGTCGGCCATTTTAATACCGGGTTTTGATTGTGACTCATATCCTTTTTTGGTCGACCCAGAACCGGTGATTTTGAGATTATGACTTTGTTGGGGTTGCGCCGCTTGCGCCCTTTGAAGCGGCGCTTCGGAAGCTCGCTCGCGTCAGGAGCTCTTCCCCGAGCTAAGCTTTGGGCAGGACGTGCAGGCGTCGGCTGGCCGAAAGCTGCCACTTGCGGCGCTTGCAGCTCCCTGGACCGAAGTTCAGTGAGACATGGGCGCCCGAAAAGGTATGGGATGACTTCCACTTTTTATAGTTGAGTCGTAGCTTGAACCAAAAGGACAGGGTGTGCTGTGAAGTCTTAAAAGGAAACCAAACGTGGAGAAACCAACATGTCGCAAGCAAGCGGACAGGAGACAAGAGAAGTTTACACCTCGATCCCATTGGTGACCAACGGCGCGGCCGGGGCCCTGACGCGAGCGCAGGCCTCGGAC
>CAUJNA010003383.1:1394763-1469763 GCA_963377175.1 Effrenium voratum
AGTGGATTGGTCGGAAAAAGCATTCATGCTTGCCAGTAACATGGTCTACCCAACAGTTTAACCATGCGTTACATACATTACACACACACATTGCACACACATTGCACACACACATTACAGACATCACATGCATCATATCGCATCGCACCGCATTGCGTCGCATCACATATATACACACATGTCAGTCATATCTATATTGATTGAGTTCATGCATGCACAGTCTCTGAGGGAAAGGCGAAGGGCTTGCTGCTTCCTTTGCAGGCCCCTCGTTGCGTGAAGGCTGAAGAGAGGGCTGAAGAGCAGCTTTTGCTTTGGCCAGATGGGTCAACCTTCGATAGAATCAAGCTACCTTCAGCTGTGCCAAAGCCAAAACAAGGAGTTTCAGGACAGTTGGCACAAAGTGGTGTGCGTCGACGAACCATTTTTTGCAGATTCACTGAAGGCTTCAAAAAGAGCGTATGTACACGCAAGGGAGGCAACATGATGAATGACAATCGCAGCAAGCCAATGTGCTCTTGCAGGACGGCAGGTTTGGCACAACTAATTATGCATGCGGAGGTTTGCCAGTTTGTCATGGGGGATTTACCTGAGCAGCGCCTTGTCATCGGCCGACACCCAACAGACTCAACAGACTCATGCCTGAATGAGACTTTACCTGCCTGTCCCCACACGAACACACACCCACACACGCCGCGCGGACCCACGCGCACACGCACGCAGGCGCATGCAAGGGTTCACCAGAGTTCGTTCTCGTGAGCCTGGGTGGTTTCATGCTGTCAGTGGAGTAGTTGTTCATCAGCTCTTCTTTTGCCGACCTAGCGATCATTGAGGGTAGCGCATCACTCACGGAGTCCCTCGGCGCTTTTTTTTTTTTTTTGAACTTGGGAAGGTTGTTTCGGCAGACGTAGCCAGTTAGGATTTGTTGGGCCAAACGTGATTCTGGAACTGACGGTCAAGCCCTTCCGATGCTTGAATTGAGCGAGGTGGTGTTGGTGCTCAGGGCAATCCAAGAGCAACCCGGTCTCCCTTTGGGGGGGTTCACTCAGTTTGGCGAATCCAAGTGAGTCAAAATCAGAACTCGGTACTAAAATCCATGTAAGGAATTAAGAAGGCGGATATCCGCAGCTATTTATAGTTGGGATTGTCCCTTGCCAACCTTCATCTACCCGGTTTTGGATTGTGACTCAAGTGAGCGGGTTGGTTGAGCAGTCCGAGGCGAATATCTGGTCTACGAGGGCGGCTCCTCTGCCAGCCTCCTCAATGAAGCACGCCGCTCGCACGAGTCAAGCACCGCTTTGGCTCATCCAGGTTTTTTTTCTGGATTTTTGGGACCATTTTGGGGGGGGGGGGGAACCATTTTTTGGGGGGGACCAAATTCTTGGGGGGCCATTTTGTTAGGGACCAAATTGTTTGTGCATATTTTTGCTGGATTTTGGATTTTGGGTTTTACTGGATTTACCACATTTTGTTTTTACACATGTTTTTACATCCCAACAAAACAGCATGTTTGCTTCCATTGAGTTTGAGATGAGGGTTTGCCTGAGCGGACAAAATAATCAAGCCAGCAGTTCAACCACTCAGGACTAAGCTAAACCTTTGTGGAATTGTATGGGTGCGCACGCAGGCGCTTCTGGATTTTATTATTATTTGTTTCTTGTAGCAAGGGTGTTCAGTTTCATTCATGGCACGCATTTCCAGTGGGCTCGCACCATTGTCTTGAAGGCTGAGGGTTGCAGAGGGGTTGGTCTCAGATTGTGCACGCAGCTTTGACAAGATCCTCAACAAAAGCTTTGTGGCCGGTTCGTGTTCTTCCTTCGACGGCTTCTTTATTCATCAAAGGTATGGTGTGGGTACATCGCGAACACTGCAGGATGAAACAGTGGTCGCCAAACCCATCGTAGGTCTTGACTGCTATTGGGTTGGATCTTTAGACTTCAACTTTTTTGGGAAATCAAGGGGCCCCCTGAAAAGTGACCGGTGGACATAAATCACTGCAAAACCCTATTGAATGTCATACCCACATCCACCAACAAGGGGTTTGTGTAAGTTGGTTGTAAGTTTCATTCGTTTGTACCATTGCGATTGTTGCTCACGGATGGATCAATGTGTTTTCCCACGCAACTGCACCGGCAAGCGCCTTCACCTCAGCAACGGACAGAATTCGCCGCCATCTATCGCAGTAAAGTGGATGACATGGGGCTCCCTCACTGAAATACCAGTGGGAACTGGGAGCTCATCAAGCCAATGTCAGTTCAGGGGGACAACTACGACAATGTTGTTTTCTTTTCTTTTTTTTCCGGGGGGGGGGGGGGGGAATGGGGGCAACTCTCTTTGGTCGTTTTCAAGGGATAAATCTTATCCACAGGAAAACAAATAAACGCACGTGGAACCGGATACACCCACATGAAAAATGTCCACCTTCCTTTTTCTTGGGTGAAATCAACCACACCCACATGAAAACCAGCCTATGTTTGTTGGGGTGAGGGCTGGGGGCTGGGGGGTGGGTTTTTTCCCCCCAAAAAAAGACGAACGAAGCGACGGCCAGATCGACTGCTCCAAGGCCAGCTACGCGCGGAGCTCCCGGTGGAGGGCGGAGCCCAGCAGCCGGCTGGGGACTTCACGGTGGAGCTGGAGGTGCCATGGGTTGGGGGCGGTGGATGGGGAGGGTGGGGGGGGGGCTCCTCCAACTTGTGTGTTTGATTTATTTTGGTTTGCCGGACCCTGAAACCACCCATAAACATGGGATACCACCCCAGAACATTTGGAGGCAACACCCCCTTTTTACGGGATTTTTGAGGGTTCAGGTAGCCATACATTTTGAGGAGAATCGGAACATATGTTTGGGGTGCAGACTAGCCCTGGTTGGTTTTTGGGATTATGGTGTTTCTTGTTAAATGGGAGGCTGCACCCTATCCTCCAAACCGATCCAAATAACAGCGAAAGCTGCGCAGCAGGGACGATCGGGTTCGCCTTCTGAGTACTTCAAGGACATCCAATATATTTTTAAAGCCTCCGGCTCAGGCCGCCGACATTACAGGCCTGCTTTCTTATTTGCGTCCCTTTGGAATTGTCCCCTTGCCCTCTTCCCCTCTGAGATTTTTGCCCCCCTTTCTTTGTTGAGATCCATTCCCCCTTTCCGCCCTAAGGCCTTTTCTCCCTCGGATGTTTTCCCTTTTCCTCCCTAAGATGTTTTCCCCCCTCTCCCTGTTGAGATCTTTTCCCCCCTTTCCCCCCTAAGGCCTTTTCCCCCCTGAGATCTTCTCCCTTTTCCTCCCTTTCCCCCACTTTCCCCCCTACGGCCTTTTCCTCCCTGGGATCTTTTGCCTTTCCTCCCTGAGATGTTTCCCCCCCTTTCCCTGTTGAGATCCTTTCCCCCCTTTCCCCCCTACGGCCTTTCCCCCCGCTGAGTTCTTCTCCATATTCCTCCTTAAGATCCTTTGCCCCCTTTCCCTGTTGAGATCCTTTCCCCCCTTCCCTTTAAGGCCTTTCCAGATCTTCTCCCTTTTCCTTCCTAAGATTGTTTCCCCCCTTTCCCCGTTGAGATCCTTCCCACCCTTTCCCCCCTCAGGCCTTTCCCCCCCCCTGAGAGCTTCTCCCTTTTCCTTCCTTAGATCTCCCCCCTTTCCCTGTTGGCCTTTTTTCCCCAGATCTTCTCCCTTTCCTCCCTAAGATCTTTTCCACCCCTTTCCCTGTTGAGATCATTTCTCCCCTTTCCCCCCTACGGCCTTTGCCCCCAGATCTTCTCCCTTTCCTCCCTAAGATCTTTCCCCCCCTTTCCCTGCTCAGGCTCAGATCCTTTCCCCCTTTCCCCCCTAAGGCCTTTCCCCCGCTGAGATCTTCTCCCTTTTCCTCCCTAAGATCTTTTGCCACCTTTCCCTGTTGAGATCCATTCCCCCTTTCCCCCCTAAGGCCCTTTCTCCCTCTGAGTTTTTCCCTTTTCCTCCCTACGATGTTTTCCCCCCTCTCCCTGTTGAGATCCTTTCCCTCCTTTCCCCCCTAAGGTTTTTTTTCCCCCCGCGATCTTCCCCCTTTTCCTTCCTAAGATCTTTTCCCTCCTTTCCTTGTTGAGATCCTTTCCCGCCCTTTCCCCCCTAAGGCGTTTTCCCCCCCAAGATCTTCTCCCCTTTCCTCCCTAAGATCCTTTGCCCCCTTTCCCTGTTGACTTCCTTTCCCCTCTTTCCCCCTTAAGGCCTTTCCCCCCCTGAGATCTTCTCCCTTGTCCTCCCCAAGATCGTTTCCCTTGGTTGAGATCCTTTCCCCTTTTCCCCCCAAGATCTTCTCCCTTTCCCTCCCTAGGATCCTCTCCCACCTTTCCCTGTTGAGCTCCTTTCCCCCTTTTCCCCCTAAGGCCTTTTCAGATCTTTTCCCTTTTCCTCCCGAAGATCCTTTGCCCCCTTTCCCTGTTGAGATCCTTTCCCCCTTTCCCCCCTAAGGCCTTTTCCCTGCCTGGGATCTTCTCCCTTTCCTCACTGAGATCTTTCCCCCCCTTTCCCTGTTGAGATCCTTTCCCTCCTTTCCTTCCTAAGGCCTTTCCCCCCGCTGAGATCTTCTCCCTATTCCTCCTTAAGATCCTTTGCCTCCTTTCCCCGTTGAGATCCTTTCCCCCCTTCCCTTTAAGGCCTTTCCAGATCTTTTCCCTTTTCCTTCCTAAGATTGTTTCCCCCCTTTCCCTGTTGAGATCCTTCCCACCCTTTCCCGCCTAAGGCCTTTCCCCCCTGAGAGCTTCTCCCTTTTCCTTCCTTAGATCTTTCCCCCCTTTCCCTGTTGGCCTTTTTTCCCCCAGATCTTCTCCCTTTCCTCCCGAAGATCTTTTTTACCCCTTCCCTGTTGAGATCATTTCTCCCCTTTCCCCTCTAAGGCCTTTGTCCCCGGATCTTCTCCCTTTCCTCCCTAAGATCTTCCCCCCCCCCCTTTCCCTGCTGAGATCCTTTTCCCCCTTTCCCCCCTAAGGCCTTCCCCCCCCCTGAGAGCTTCTCCCTTTTCCTTCCGAAGATCTTTTCCCCCCTTTCCTGTTAGGCTTTCCCCCCTAAGTCCTTTTCTCCCAGATCGTCTCCCTTTCCTCCCTAAGATCTTCCCCCCTGTTGAGATCCTTTCCCCCCTTTCCCTCCCAAGGCCTTTCCCCCCCCTGAGAGCTTCTCCCTTTTCCTTCCTAAGATCTTTTCCCCCCTTTCCCTGTTGGGCTTTCCCCCCTAAGTCCTTTTCTCCCAGATCTTCTCCCTTTCCTCCCTAAGATCTTCCCCCCCCCTTTCCTTCCTAAGATTGTTTCCCCCCTTTCCCTGTTGAGATCCTTCCCACCCTTTCCCCCTGAGGCCTTTCCCCCCCTGAGAGCTTCTCCTTCCTTAGATCTTTCCCCCCTGTCCCTGTTGGCCTTTTTTCCCCCAGATCTTCTCCCTTTCCTCCCTAAGATCTTTTCCACCCCTTTCCCTGTTGAGATCATTTCTCCCCTTTCCCCCCTAAGGCCTTTGCCCCCAGATCTTCTCCCTTTCCTCCCTAAGATCTTTCCCCCCCTTTCCCTGCTCAGATCCTTTCCCCCCTTTCCCCCCTAAGGCCTTTCCCCCCCTGAGATCTTCTCCCTTTTCCTCCCTAAGATCTTTTGCCATTTTTCCCTGTTGAGATCCATTCCCCCTTTCCCCCCTAAGGCCCTTTCTCCCTCTGAGTTTTTCCCTTTTCCTCCCTACGATGTTTTCCCCCCTCTCCCTGTTGAGATCCTTTCCCTCCTTTCCCCCCTAAGGCCTTTTTTCCCCCCGCGATCTTCCCCCTTTTCCTTCCTAAGATCTTTTCCCCCCTTTCCTTGTTGAGATCCTTTCCCGCCCCCCCAAGATCTTCTCCCTTTTCCTCCCTAAGATCCTTTGCCCCCTTTCCCTGTTGAGATCCTTTCCCCCTAAGGCCTTTCCCCCCCTGAGATCTTCTCCCTTGTCCTCCCCAAGATCGTTTTCCCTTGGTTGAGATCCTTTCCCCCTTTCCCCCCAAGATCTTCTCCCTTTTCCTCCCTAGGATCCTCTCCCACCTTTCCCTGTTGAGCTCCTTTCCCCCTTTTCCCCCTAAGGCCTTTTCAGATCTTCTCCCTTTTCCTCCCGAAGATCCTTTGCCCCCTTTCCCTGTTGAGATCCTTTCCCCCTTTCCCCCCTAAGGCCTTTTCCCTGCCTGGGATCTTCTCCCTTTCCTCACTGAGATCTTTCCCCCCCTTTCCCTGTTGAGATCCTTTCCCTCCTTTCCTTCCTAAGGCCTTTCCCCCCGCTGAGATCTTCTCCCTATTCCTCCTTAAGATCCTTTGCCTCCTTTCCCCGTTGAGATCCTTTCCCTTCTTCCCTTTAAGGCCTTTCCAGATCTTTTCCCTTTTCCTTCCTAAGATTGTTTCCCCCCTTTCCCTGTTGAGATCCTTCCCACCCTTTCCCGCCTAAGGCCTTTCCCCCCTGAGAGCTTCTCCCTTTTCCTTCCTTAGATCTTTCCCCCCTTTCCCTGTTGGCCTTTTTTCCCCCAGATCTTCTCCCTTTCCTCCCTAAGATCTTTTCCACCCCTTCCCTGTTGAGATCATTTCTCCCCTTTCCCCTCTAAGGCCTTTGTCCCCGGATCTTCTCCCTTTCCTCCCTAAGATCTTTCCCCCCCCCCCTTTCCCTGCTGAGATCCTTTTCCCCCTTTCCCCCCTAAGGCCTTTCCCCCCCCTGAGAGCTTCTCCCTTTTCCTTCCGAAGATCTTTTCCCCCCTTTCCCTGTTAGGCTTTCCCCCCTAAGTCCTTTTCTCCCAGATCGTCTCCCTTTCCTCCCTAAGATCTTCCCCCCCCTGATCTGTTGAGATCCTTTCCCCCCTTTCCCTCCCAAGGCCTTTCCCCCCCCTGAGAGCTTCTCCCTTTTCCTTCCTAAGATCTTTTCCCCCCTTTCCCTGTTGGGCTTTCCCCCCTAAGTCCTTTTCTCCCAGATCTTCTCCCTTTCCTCCCTAAGATCTTCCCCCCCTTTCCTTCCTAAGATTGTTTCCCCCTTTCCCTGTTGAGATCCTTCCCACCCTTTCCCCCTGAGGCCTTTCCCCCCTGAGAGCTTCTCCTTCCTTAGATCTTTCCCCCCTGTCCCTGTTGGCCTTTTTTCCCCCAGATCTTCTCCCTTTTCCTCCCTAAGATCTTTTGCCATTTTTCCCTGTTGAGATCCTTTCCCCCTTTCCCCCCTAAGGCCCTTTCTCCCTCTGAGTTTTTCCCTTTTCCTCCCTACGATGTTTTCCCCCCTCTCCCTGTTGAGATCCTTTCCCTCCTTTTTCCCTAAGGCCTTTTTTCCCCCCGCGATCTTCCCCCTTTTCCTTCCTAAGATCTTTTCCCCCCTTTCCTTGTTGAGATCCTTTCCCGCCCTTTCCCCCCTAAGGCGTTTTCCCCCCCAAGATCTTCTCCCTTTTCCTCCCTAAGATCCTTTGCCCCCTTTCCCTGTTGAGATCCTTTCCCCCCTAAGGCCTTTCCCCCCCTGAGATCTTCTCCCTTGTCCTCCCCAAGATCTTTTCCCTTGGTTGAGATCCTTTCCCCCTTTCCCCCCGAGATCTTCTCCCTTTTCCTCCCTAGGATCTTCTCCCACCTTTCCCTGTTGAGCTCCTTTCCCCCTTTTCCCCCTAAGGCCTTTCCAGATCTTCTCCGTTTTCCTCCCTAAGATCCTTTGCCCCCTTTCCCTGTTGAGATCCTTTCCCCCTTTCCCCCCTAAGGCCTTTTCCCTGCCTGGGACCTTCTCCCTTTCCTCACTGAGATCTTTCCCCCCCTTTCCCTGTTGAGATCCTTTCCCCCCTTTCCCCCCTACGGCCTTTCCCCCCGCTGAGATCTTCTTCCTATTCCTCCTTAAGATCCTTTGCCCCCTTTCCCTGTTGAGATCCTTTCCCCCTTTCCCCCCTAAGGCCTTTCCAGATCTTCTCCCTCCCCCCTTTCCCTGTTGGCCTTTTTTCCCCCAGATCTTCTCCCTTTCCTCCCTAAGATCTTTCCCCCCCCCCTTTCCCTGCTGAGATCCTTTTCCCCCTTTCCCCCCTAAGGCCTTTCCCCCCCCCTGAGAGCTTCTCCCTTTTCCTTCCTAAATCTTTTCCCCCCTTTCCCTGTTGGGCTTTCCCCCCTAAGTCCTTTTCTCCCAGATCTTCTCCCTTTCCTCCCTAAGATTTTCCCCCCCCCCCTTTCCTCCCTAAGATCTTGCCCACCCTTTCCCTGTTGAGATCCTTTCCCCCCTTTCCCTCCCCAGGCCTTTCCCCCCCCTGAGAGCTTCTTCCTTTTTTGCGAAGATCTTTTCCCCCCTTTCCCTGTTGGCCTTCTTTTCCCCAGATCTTCTCCCTTTCCTCCCTAAGATCTTTTCCACCCCTTTCCCTGTTGAGATCATTTCTCCCCTTTCCCCCCTAAGGCCTTTTTGCCCCAGATCTTCTGCCTTTCCTCCCTAAGATCTTTCCCCCCCCCCCCAGTTCCCTGTTGAGATCATTTATTTCCCCCCTTTTCCTTCTAAGGCCTTTTCCCACCCTCAGTTCTTCTCCCTTTTCCTCCCAAAGATCTTTCCCCCCCTTTCCTCCCTAAGTCCTTTTCCCTGAGTTCGTCTCCCTTTGCCTCCCTAAGATCTTTTCCCCCCTTTCCCGCTTAAGATCCTTTCCCCCGTTTCCCCCCTGGCCTTTTCCCCCCAAGAGTTAGGGCAGGCCTTGCCCATCTTTTTTTGGTACGCGAGCGTGACCCCCACCCTACGCAAGGACAGCATTTTTTAACCATTTTTTTATTATTCAAATCGTCATCCTTATTCATTATGCATATTTCCACTCAAAACATTTCATAACAGTCTCAACCTCAAAATCCATCAAAAAAGTTACATTTTTCTCATTTTCTATTCCATCATTCTTGTCATTGTTAGGATGCTTGAGTGGAAATAGAAGTATAGGGTGGTTCATATGATATGGTTATTGATGGTAGGATGCATGGACAAGGTTAAGTTCATTCATTAAAAAAAAAATAAAAAAAAAATATTGTTCAAAAAAATAATATCTTCAACAAAAAAAATAATTCAAAAACTAAAGTTTCAAAAAAAAATCAAAAAGTAATTTTTCAAAAAGTAAATTCGCAAAAAAACAATATTTCAATAATATTATTCCAAAAATTATGATAAATTATCTTACAATATTTTTATCATAAATTTTGTAGAAATATTATGGGCAAGGTTATGTAGATAGAATTTTATAACTTAAGTTCAGGATAATAATTCAATTGATGACCATTAAATTGTGTATATATCTTATCTCTTTCATGCATCATTTTAAAAATAATATTAATATTTCTGACGATATTTATCATTTACAACTACAATTACAACGACAACAATAAGGAATGATATTTTCTATTGTATGAGTTAATTCATTATCTTTTCGTTGTGCTGTTAGATTTGTAATGATATTACCATTTTTCATATCAATAGTAAAACCACATCCGCAGTAATTGCATTGATTATTTATATTGTCTAAAAACCACTGTGTATTTACATAACCTTCTTTAGATATGGTTCTTTTTGCTTTCCTGTCCTGTTCTTTGTAATTTAATATTTTCCTTTCAAAATAACTCATAATACATTTTTGATTAAATACATCATCAATATCTTTTGTATATTTATAAAATTTAACTTTGTTTAAATCTCTACACCTTGTAATTGCAGTCCATATCCATTCTGGATAATTCTTTACCAAAAAATGGTTATAATCAAAAATTGTTATGGTATCATCAATGCTACTGCCTTGGGCAGAATGACAAGTTGAGCAATATGCAAATATAAAATTGCTTCTTATTTTAGCAACTTCTACGGATTTTAAAATATCGGTTTTGACATTTTTTAATGTAAATATTCCATCGTTATCAATATGAACTATTTTATATTTGAAATTTACATTAAACACTGATGTTTTAGTTTTAGTATATTCCCTACATGTTAAAAATTCGCCTACTTCGTATTCATCTTTTCTATTTTCTAATTTTCTAATTTCATTTGAGACATTTTTACAAGTTGTATTTAAAAATGCTATGTTGTTGTTAGAATTGCTTATGTCAGTTGTATATTCGAAATATTTTTCAATAACTTTCATAACAGGTAATTTATTTTCAAAAATATCAAATTTAATATTTCTTAGTTTATCCTTATCTTCCTGTGTGTTAAGTCTCTTACATTCTTTTAACAAAATATTATATTCAAAAATGTTATCTATAATATTATCAGTATATAATTCATAGTCTCGAGTATTTGTTATTTCTTGAACTGGTTTTAATTGCTTGGTGTCTCCCGTTGCTATTATAATTTTGTTGTGTTTATTCTGCTCTACAAATTGTTTTATTCTCCAATATATATTTAAATTACTGAAATAAATTTCATCAAATACGATTACATCAAATTCTTTAAAATCAAATGGTTCTAATTTTGCATCGCCGTAGTTTATTCCAAAAAACTTATTTATAGTCATTGCTTCGCCTTCGAATGCCTGCAATAATTTATTAGTAGGACAAATAAATATCACCTTATATTTTTTATCAACCATTTTTTGACATATATATGATTTTCCTGTGCCCGGTAGTTCCCCTCTGATCATAATAGGGTTATTCTGTTTAACAATCTCTATAATGTTATCAGTGTCGTATTCGTCTTTAATATCAATAGTTTTACTTTCATGAGCTGGTATTTTTATTAGATCATTCTTAACAACTTCATATTTTACAGTAGGACGATTAATTTCATCGTCTCGCCCAGAAACCTTCCAACCTCCTATATCATTATGAAATTCTAATAATTGCTTTGCCTTCTCTACATTGTATGAATCAATTACAAAAGCATCGGTTTTCACACTATATACATTAATATCGTTGACTATTAATTTGTAAATGTCTTGGTTCATTTTAAAATTATGATGTTGCATGAGTAGTTCTTTAATATATCTATAGCCGTTTCTTAATATTGCCTTATCCCTTAATTTTAATATATAATATGATGCTTTTATATTTCTTTCATCTAGTTCACGTGTATACTCTTCATACTCATCCTCATACTCATCCTCGCGCTCTTCGTCTTCTGTACCTATACGCGATAACCTATGAATTTTCCCCTCTATCTGTGATAACTTATGAATTTTGCCTCCGTATTCTGTTTGATAATGGATTGCTTCATCAATACTCTTAAACAAAATGCTTTGATGCGCGGTAGCCTCTCCCTTCTCTAATAATCCAAAATTGACATTTGCTATTAATTTTTTACTTAGTATATCTATGTCCCTATCATCATCATCATCATCATCATCATCATCATCATCATCATCATCATCATCATCATCATCATCTTCATATATAGTAGTTTTCCAAAGTTCATTAACCATATCCTTATAGTTTGTTTTATGAATAAACGAAGGTTGTTTATAATATAATACTTTAATATTATATTGATTAATAAACTTTTTTAAAAACTTACCATAAACTAAATTATATTTTTTATTAAACATTAAGCCCTCTTTATTCCCCAGTAACGCGTTTGTCATTATGAATTCAACTTCTTCTTTTGATTTAAATTTTAAACTTTCCTCCAAAAGATGTTTACGTTTAATACGTTCCATACTGTATGTATTTGGTATATTCGGACAGTTAACTTCAATATAATATAATGTTAGATCGTGGAGTTCATCAATATTAATTGCATCATTGTATTCTTTCCAATTGTCAAACTGATTAAAAACTGGTATTTCAGTAATATCTATGAAACCTTTTGTAAATGCCTTATTTTCATCAATTTCAGTTTTACGCATTAAATTAAATTTATCCCATAATAATCCCGAAGGCGCTTGAGTCCTTGTTTCGTTTAATATTTTTATATCAATGTCATTATAAAAAGATTTGTGAGATAAAATAAATAAAGATTTATTAAAATTAAACATTGCTTTATTCATATTGTTGTACATAGTTTCATTATCTGCTGCGAACCAACCATCGCTGGATGATTTAATTAAATTTTGAGTCTTTATGATATATGTTATCTTGTTAAATTTGACTCTAATTTCATCAATAATACCTGTGTATTTAATTCTGGGTTCATATCCAATATTTATCAACTGGAAAAATATTTCTGCCAAATCATTATCTTCGGGTACTAAATATACTTCCCTTGTTTTATCATCAGTTTTAATTTTAAGTATATCATCTATACATTTAATCATTTTGTATTGCGGTGGTTCCTCTCTTTCATTTATATAATAATCAGTGTGTGCCTTTATAGTGGGTAGTTTTGATATTACTTGTTTTTGTTGTATTTTGCTTAAATCGTGGTTTAATGTATAAATATGGTTATTTTTCACCATAGCGTAAAATGTTTTAATATGACGGTTTCTTATTTTTGGGTTATATTTGTAAATAAGTTCATTTACAAAATTAAAAATTCTAACTTGAATATTAAACTGCTTAAATACTGCTTCCATTTCTTGAATGGTTGCTCCTACTTCCTTAAAATTATTCCTACCTATGATTTCAATAATTTTATCTCTGGTTAGTCTGTTGCGGGTTCTTTCATTCATGATTGTATCACTGTAAAAATCAGTTAATGAATTTATCCAACATTCATTTTTAATATAATTGCCTTGTTTAATTGCCTTTCGTATAGTGTCCTCACTCATTTTTAAATGTGTGTATATATATGCATGGAAAATGGATACGTTAGATGAATCTCTTAAATTTTCTGCTAATATATCAAACTTTTTACCTGATTTATTCATCATCTCCACGGACAATATTTTTATACCATCTAAGCCATATTCCTGATTTTCTAAATGTTCCATGTGTTTGGCAAACTCCTCGTCGTGTTTCATTATTTTTATTATTTTTGTAAATTCTGGATTTATTTGTTCCGTCTCTCCAAAATCAGTATCCATCGAAACACCTGTTTTTTTCAAAATTCTCTTGCGGATAAATTCCTTAGGAAATTCTTCTCCTATGTCAACTGTAGCACTTAATCGCTCATAGTTCCAAAGATAATAATACTTACCAAATGCTTTAAAAGCGGGTTTTGATTTCATTTTCTCCTTATCACCAATTATATAAAGGTCATACATAACAAAATATGTATTTCTCTTCTTCCTTCCTCTTTTCTTATATTCTTTGCCTTCTTCTTCTTCCTTCTTCGATCTTGTTTCTGTCATTCTTTGATTTAGTGGTTTTGTATCCTTGATCTTTTTGATATTATCTTTGTATTTTTGAAATGCTTTGTCATAAACCTTTTTATCAGTAGATGTTAAACCTTTGATATAATTTTCTGCAGTTGCTACATTTGATAACTTCCTTTCAGTATAAAGTTTAACGATCTCATCAACCCTTTTTTTAGTTGCATTATTTGCGTTCTGTGTTGAATTTCTTTTGAGTTTATTTAACTCGTTGATATTACGTTGTACAAACTTACTCATACTATAATCTATATATTTATATTATAAAAATATTTCTTTAAATAACTTTTTTACAAGACAACTTTTTATAATAAAAATTCTATATACTTTTTAAACTTTTAAAATTTCAAATCTTAAGAATGGTCGTGTGTTATGTTCCAAATAAAAATAAGTTTGACCTAACTTTTTTTCAATCCTTTCAACTTTATATTTCGTAGGTAACCAATTGCTACTCCTTTCTTTTTCAGTTATTGCTTTCTTTCTGTAAATCTTCACTTCGTTACCTATGTTAATTTCAGGATATTTACGGGTTCTGGTTGCTTCGGTTGCCATTTTCATTTTTACTTTATAATTGTTTTTCTCCTTCAATGCTTCCGCTGGTGTCATTCCTATGCTTGAATGTTCCATTTTATTATTATAAGTTATTAATATTTCAAAATTATAATCTATCCATTGTATATTTTCCTTTCCTTCTTTTTCATCTTTTTCAACCCTTTTATATAACATATCTTTGTAGGTGCGTATAAAACGTTCTGCAAAATTAGGATGTCCTCTTGTGCGGTATAATTCTATTCCTTCTTCTTTGAAATAATATTCAACTGTTTTATTATATAAACTGCCTTCCTCGTCGCTATAAATAATTTCTGGTGTGCCTTTCATTTTCTGCATCCCTTCCATTACTCCCGCTAATATGTCAGGTGGTTGTTTTGATTTAATAGGTATTACTGTAGAATATCTGGTAAATATATCAATTAAAACCATCCCTACTTTAAATTTTTGATTGGGTATGTCATTAATAAAAAATAAATCTAATTGAAATTCAAAATATGGATGTGGAGCAATAAATGAATTGTTGCCTCTTAATTGCTTCTTCTGTTCTATGTTCTTTTGAAACCATTCTTTAACATCGTTTAAGGTTATGCTTTGTTCCTTTTGTTTAGCATCCTTATAGGTTGTTGTGATACTTCCGTATCCTGATCTATCATAATAGATTTTACTAATTATATCATTTTTATTAATATTTGCCATATTAATAAAGGTGATATGTTTTAACATTTTATTCAAAATCTTCAGCACTATTTAAATATGCTTCGTACTGTTGTTGTTTTTGGTTACTCCTATAATATTTTTATAGTAACAGTTCTATATATTTTTATATTTTTCCTAAATTTATGGTTTCAAATCCCCCCGGGGTTAGGGTTTTCGAATCCCCCGGGTTAGGGTTTTCGAATCCCCCGGGTCAGGGTTTTCGAATCCCCCGGGTCAGGGTTTTCGAATCCCCCGGGTTAGGGTTTTCGAATCCCCCGCTCTGGGGGTTCTGCTAAACACCACCTAATTTAAGGATTTTTGGGCAAATTCCCCCAGTCAGGGTTTTCGAATCCCCCGCTCTGGGGGTTTCAAAACCTAAAAACCCAAAAATGCACCACATATTTATTAAAATATTTAAATTTTAATAAATATTATTTAAAATATTTAAATTTTAATAAATATTATTTATTCAACTGTTATAATTTTATATGTTTGTGCCTTATATTTTCTTGGTTTTGTATTCTGTAAATCTTCTGGCTTCTTTTCATAATCAATATCTTTTAAATCAATTTCTCCATTTTCGGCCATCTTGTGAAATTTCTTTCTTCTGTGAAATCTTATAGCACTTGCCCTTTTGGTGTCCATAAAGTCCTTTTCGTGTCTCCTTCTTTGATAATATAATCTGTTATATAGTGCCAGTTGCTCCTTTATTTGCTCTAATGTCATATCTTCAGGTTTAATACTCATTGTATTATATATTATATTATATTATATTTCTTTAAATACATTTTACAAGATTTTAAAATTATATATTTTTATTTGTAAAGTTTAATATCACTTCTCGCATAAATATTATTTAGACTTGTCTTTTTTCTTTTTCTTTTTAAAAACTTCATTTTCCAAATACTCTACACGATCGATTAGTTTTGATAAAGCATCCCAACTAATACAAGCCATACGATCATAACACATCGTTAAGTATTCTCCCGAATCATTTACAATATTATATTTCGGATTTGTGTATTGTTGAACATCTTGAGCAATCCATCCTAATTCAGTTTTTTTAGTTTTGATTTTTAACAAATGTTTTAATCTTATTGTTTTTTACCATATTTACAGTATCATCTTCTACATCTTCTATATTATCTTTCAGTCTCTTATCGCTACTTAAATTAAATCCGTTAAATGATGAAAATTGAGTATCATCCAATTGTAAATATTTAGTGCCATCGATATAACTATCAATAGTTGTTGATGCTTCTAACCTTAAAACAGCATCGCTATTTAAATGTCTCAAATTGATTTTATGAGCAATTCCAAAAGTCATATCACCGTCAATAGTCCAGTCGCCCCGTAATTCACTATTACTTCCACTATTCAAAATAATTTTATTATCAGCATATGTTGTAGATAAGCCAACAACCAAATTAATAGAGTTTGAAGTGTTGCTATTCCTAATTATTAAATCATTTGTATCGACATACATTTCAGCATTATCAATTATTAGTTTTGATGTGTTGCCAAATTGAACATTGCCACTCGGTGAATTTTGTAATAATAAAGTATTTCCTGATACTGATTGAACTTGATTGACTTCAACTTTCTTACCAGAAACCATTGTTAAATCGCCGTTTGTATATACATCACCTAATATATCAACTGATTTATTGAAAATGGTTTTAGATACAGCACCGTCGCACATAAAGTATTGATTAGAAGAATTACTAACATCGCCAACGCTAACAGCAACAAAATTATTATGCGCCATATATAAACCTTCTGTAGCATCTGGTGTATATCTTCGTATTGAACCATTATTATTAAAATTTAAATATGAACCATTGTTAAGACTTATTGCACTGTCTGTTCCTATAAACTGGACAGCGCTTGTAAATCGAGCTTGTCCAGCACAATTTAAAACATAACCAACAACACCAACAGCACCTAAACCAAATCTATCCTTAACCCACACACGACCAACATTAGAGTCTCCGATTTGCGTTTCCCATTGACCTCCTGCGCTACTCATCCACATGCGTCCGTCTCTATTAATATTAAATTCACGATTAAACATTTGAAAAGTCATTTGCAATCCTAAATTAGGCGAAGGGGTACAGCTAAACTTATTACATATTATAGAACCAGTAGTAAGCATATTTAAATCACTATGTAAAGTTGCATTATCGCTAAAATTAATAGCACCTGCTACTGATTGAGCGTTAGTATCTATTTTATCTAACTTTTGTAAATCTGCTGATATTAAACTATTTATTGTCTTTGAATTTTGAGTTATTAATACATCTTGTATATTATTGTCTGATATAATTGAAGCAAATGTATTACTGTAAGCAGTGTTAGTATTGAATAAATTAGTATCGTTTGTATATAATGTTGATACATCTGCTTGAATAGTTGTTTTTTCGGCTGTAGTCCAAGAAGCGCCCGCTCCTGCTTGTAAATCTGCTATATCTGTAAGAATGGTTGTTATTGTGTTTCCGTGTCCTGTTATGTTATTGATATTTGTGTCAATTAATGATATGTGAGAGGTAACTGTGTTTTGATGACTATTAACAAATGTCATATTACTGCCTACAGTGTTATTTAATATTGCTATTCCGTTTGTATTTGTTGCGATGTTGCTATCATGTGTTGTTAATATTACTAAATGTGATGCTAATGTATTATTGTGTCCTGTTATGAGTGAACTATTTGAACTAATGTTATTATAATTAGTATTAAGTTTTATGACATTTGATGTTATTGTTGGTAGTATTGAAGTTATGGTTAATCCGTGTGCTGTTATATTATTAAAGTTGCTTGTAATTGTTGCGTTTTGATTTACTTGTTCATTAAACATAGTTGTTGATGTTGCGTTTAATTCAGTAATATCTAAAATATTGGCATCTATCTTATTTTTCTGTGCTAAAATAAGAGCATCAACTTCTTCAATTGTATAACCTCCACCTAATGATCCTGCTGTGTCTGCTAATTCTTGTTTTGTAGCATAAACACTGCTTAATGTTGATGGTTCTGTTGAATTTATTAATACTAATTCACTTGCTACAATTCTACTTGAGCCGTCCAGTGATAATGTTGAAAACATAATTATTATATAGTAGGTTATATAATAATTATATTTTATCTTTTTTTTCCTCTTGAACCAAATATACTTTTATTTAATGCATTATATTTTTCTTGCTTCTGTCTCAAATATTCATTTTGCAATAATTGGTAATGCTGTGCTATATTGTGTAGCGGGTTTGGAGGCGGTTGTGGTTGCGTTCTTCTTGGGGGCGGTGTGTTCGCTATTATATTATTTTGTTGCGGTTGTTGTGGAATATGTTGCTCTTCTTCGCGGTGCGCTACTTCGTTGTATTCTACCTTTTGGGGTTTTGCTATTGGAACTGCTTTCGGTTTAGGCTTTATGGGTTTAGATTCTAATGGTCCTTGGCAATTGCGTTCGTGACTGTATCTGTATGATTTTAGTGTTAAAGTTTTTGCACATTTTGGACAGGTTATTTTCTTTTCATTGCGTGCTTGAGTTTTTGAGTTGTTTTTAAGTGGTTCTACATGTTTTATTTCTTGCGTTGGTTCTATTATTGTTTTTGCCTTTAGTGCTTCTTCTTCTTCTTCAATTGGTGGTAATTCATTTACTGGTGCGTCTGCTTCAATTGTATTAGTAATTTCAGGTTCGACTTCTGACATATATAATATATTATATATTTTGTCTATATGTTTTATATATTTTGTCTATATGGACAAATTGAGAAATATTAATATTTTTAATAATTTTAATATTATTAATTTGATATGTTTGATATTTTTAATATTATTAATTTGATAATATTAATATTATTAATTTGATATTTAGGGATTTATTTAGTTATCTAATTGAAAGAGTAACGAAAATTGAATGGGTACGCCGTGAAAATCAATAACTTCGTTTCTTGAAGTTGTAATTTTAAAGTGTAGTCTCTTAATATTTTTACCGCCTACATCAATAAAATCTGCATATATAGGCGAGGTGTAGTCGCTAATGACTCCGCCTAGTTGTTGGTTAATTTGAACTTTTTTTATTACTGAACTACTAAAATTATTAGGTGCTGAATATTTGTAGTCGCTTAGTTGAGGTGAGTTAATATATACATTCTGAAAAGGAACTAAATTAAAATATCCGGATAGCCAAGATGACGCAGGATTATAGGCAATATAATTACTTAATAAATAATTAATAGATTTTGGTCTTAAATTGTCATATTCAAACTGTCCTCTGTTCCATTCGCCATTTACATAAGTTTCTAATTCTTCATCTGTAGGTATTTTGATTTTGTAAGTTAGGGGGTCATTTAATTTAAGTTCCATTTTGCGTTCGCTTTGTCCATATACTGTTAAGAATAAGTCAGGCACAATATCATTAAATGCCGTGTTTAATTCCGTTTGTATTTTGTATGATAATTGATTAGCATAATAAATTTCACCGGATACATCAACGGCAGTGCTTCTTAATAAGACATTTGAACTATTATATAACATAATATAGAAGCGTTCGTAAAACCCTTTCTCTGTTGTATAAAACGGAGTGCTGAATGAACACTCTGTCACGAACATTTTTGTTCTTGGTGGAATTTCAAAGTTTTGGTCAAGTTCTATAATAAAGTCACTGGTAGAATTGCTTTCTTGCAATCTGTAGGCACTATCAACATAGATTTTTTTATATGTTAATCTGTCACTCATAAATATAATATACACTAGAAAATATAATATAATTATTATTGATAATTACTTTGTAATTATTGTTATTAATAGATAATTTAAAAAATATCTATTAATAATATATGATTGGACGACAATTATTATTAGGTGCTATTGAAGGCAGGACGCCTACACAAATGATGGCAGGCGTAGCAAGTGATAAAGCATATACTGCAGGTAAGGATTTAATAGAAGATGTATTTTTTAACCATAAAAAGAAATTGGAAGACAAAATAGGAGGTCTCAATAAACATTTTGATAAGCAAATAATGAAACATAAAACACGATATGCTGAAGAAGTTAATGTTCAAAATAAAAATAAAATTGACGATGTCAGGGGTTTAGACGCCGCGTATTCAAATGTGAATGGAATAACAAGAATAGGCAACACATTATATATTGGTGGCACTGGTGCTAAAACAGGACTAGGCCACAAAGTCAATGATGTCATTGCAGATTTGTTTTTTATTCCTACTCATAATGTTCAATTAAGCGAAAGATATAAAGACGCAATGGAAGAATTAAGGAAAAATCCAGATGTCGATAGACTCGTTGGACATAGCCTCGGTTCATCCGTTGTTCAAGAAATCAACAACAGACACGGAAACAGTTATGCTACTACTGTTTATTCATCACCTTTTGTATCAGGAACTAACCAGCAGAAAAACCCGCGATACTTACGATTTAGAAATCGCGGAGATCCTATAGCAATGTTTGATGACGCGGCAATAACTGGAGAAATAGAAAGCAACAACTTATTAGATAAACACAGTTTCGATAATTGGACAGGACAAGGTATGACTGAAATTAATCCTACTACTGATATTTCTAATGGGTTTAATCCTAATTCAACACCAGAACAATAAAATATCAATAATATTAATAATAATATGTATAGAAACAAAGACAAGCAAAACAAAATTCCATTAGAGAAGAAACTGACAAAAGAACCGTCAAAATACGATAAACAATATAAGAATTTAGATTATGATACTATAAAAGATATAGTTGATACAAAAAACAACTATTTAATAAATACTATAAAAAATACAACTTCAAATAATTCTACTGCAATGCTTCCACATAAAAAAAAATATAACAATAAAAAAATAAAATCTAAGTTTATCATATATAAGTAATGGATAATATAATCGCCGAATCAGAAACTACAATGATTAACTCGCTAAATTTTGGACTTCCAGAAACAGCACAATACATCACAGACCGACGACACGTTAATTATTTTCCATCAGGTAGTAATGTTTATAACCCGAAAGCAGGTAATAAACAAATTAGATTTCATATATCAGGTGAAGACAACACATATATTGATTTATCGTCTATTCGTTTATTTGCTAATCTTCAAAACACCGACGGAACACGAAGCCATTTTTTACGCCCGTTAGGTAATTTGTCATCCTTCTTCAGTCGTTATAGATGCACTGTTGGAGGCCAGCAAGTTCAGGATATTATTGAATACAATAGACATTGCGAATTGTATAATTCTTTTAAAAGTCAAGATGCCAGAGATATGGACGATTTAGAAGGTGGCGCTAATCCTCGTTGGGATGATGACTGGCGACACACATATGCTACTGGACTGGCAGAAATGTTAGATGTTAATACACGAACCAATCCCGCTGCCACCCCTGCGGCAACAACATTTCCAACTACACGAGATCATAACAACTGGGGCGATTTAACAGCACGATATACTCGCCATTCGGTTGCAGGAATTCCCGGCGCCAATGGTTATATGCGATTAGGACATAAACCAGTATGCGGACTGTTAGAAAGCAATTATTATTTACCTCTTCGTTATGCTCCCCTTGAACTGGAATTTACAATTGTATCAGACGAACATGCACCAGTTATTGCACCATTTACCGTTACTGATGCCAATACTCAAAATGATGCCAACGGTTATTATTTCACAACTGGAGATACCAGCACCTTGTGGGAATTAAATAATGTAATCATACGAGCTGAGGTAATACAATTGGACAACACGGTCAACAATAATATAGTAAAACATTTGTTAGAGGGTCAAAGTTTGAAATTAGTATTTCCAATGTATCACACTATGACACAATCATTCAACGCGGCAGGAACTGAAATTAATATGAACATTGTTAAATCCGCTTCTAAATTAAATGGTTGTTTTATTACTCTCTATCGCCCACCAAGAGCAGGTGTAGATGCTGATAATAATAATTACTACAGACACGATAATTATATTTACAAGCGATGGAATTACTTTTACAATCCTATGATTAATTCAAGAATCTTTGACGGTTTTAACCCAGATGCTGTGGATGGTGATGGTAATCTTACCCGTGCGCAATTCCGCGGTAAAGGCTTTCAAAATTCTGAATTAGATTTGACTTGGCAATTACAAATTAATAATAAGAAATATCCAGAGTTTGAATGTCAATCAATGGCAGAAACTGCATATTATTTAAAACGAACATTAAGTTATATGAACCCTGATCAAGATGCATTTAGCATTTCCTACAAACGCTACAGAGAAGATAAATTTGTTATTGGGATTTCGTTCGAGAAAATGGCAGACACTAATTTTACTGGACAGAACACTAAAATGGGCGGCTTACTCGTTTTTAAATTGAAAGGGTCAAACAAGTCATTTACAACCGATGAAGATGTGCGAGAATTATTTGTGCATATGATTTCGGAGTCTGTTCTGGAATTGAGGGAAAGTGGATCTGTGCTCTATGATTAAAATTAAAATCTATGATAAATATATAATGTATAAATTTCATAAACGAAATAATTTACAAAATAAAGGTAGAGTATTTTTACAATCCTCACAAATTAAATATAGTCCATTTGATCTAAAAGATAATGAGTATCTAAAACACCTACACGAACAAATGAAATTAAGAAACTCACAAGAAGCATCGGTAGCATTTAGAAAACACATTCAAGAAGGACACGCCAGAGCAAATTATCAAAATGAATTAGACAGATTAACAATGGAACTACTCCGACCAAATCTACCACATTCAACAAAGGAGCATTTAAAAAAACGGATTGAGGAGTTGGACAAATTAACATTTACTTAAAATATATTGATATAGTATGATGTTATACAATAAAATCTTATTATTAATAATATTTTTCAAAAATATTATTAACAATATTTTCTAATTAATATTATATCAATATGGCAACTACAGCAAGTTTAGAATTAATAAACCCATATGCAAAATTTGGATTGAAACGACGACCTACTTATGAAGAAATCGCTAATTTAATAGGCGAGAACGAACAGTTAACAGGAAAATTACCTAATAGAGACGCTACATTTTTTAAAGCAAGTCCCCAAGGCAGTTTTTTTGATGGAAGCGACCACTTAGAATTATTGAAAGACCAACAGACGAGAATATTAGACAGGCAGATGAGAGAGATAATGATGAGACAAGAAGCACACGGAAACGGACACACTTACGCACTGCATAGAAGAAACATGGAAGTAGAAGCACCACCACAACCGGAAGAACAAACAGAGCCAATGGTTCAGCGTGATAGAGAAAGTATGCAGGAAGCATCATTAACAGCACAGTTAAATGAGATGGCAAGAAAGGACGCCGAGGCGAAACAAAAAAGAAATCAAGCGTTTGCAAATGTTTTAGCAAAAGGAAGCGAGGCACTAATCAATACCCTTGGATCAAGCAAATTTTACACTAAAAAGATACAGGATATCGCTAGATCATCAACAGACACAGGAGTAGAACAAGAAGCAGAACAAGAAGCAGAACAAGAAGCAGAAGTAGTAGAAAAGGCAGAGGAGGAAGGGCGAACAGTTTCCAATTTGAGCCCAGCGGATGCAAAAATATATGATCGTTTAAGAGAACGATATTCTGATGAAACGTGGGATGTTATCAAACCAGCATTAGAAATATTAACAAGCGTTAAACATAGAACTCCGCGTGAATTTGCTAATAATACATCCGAAATGAGCAATGTAATTAAGAATATGTATGATTTAGGTTTGGTGTCAGAAAGAGAGTTTGACGGCTATTTTAAAATAATACAGTTGCTTGATAATGCCAAAGGGAAAGACCGCAAGGATGCAATTAGGGTAGATTTAGGAAAATATTACGGCAACGTGATTTATTACAGATACATAGCAAAGCAAGCACAAGTAGAAGGAGCAAGGAGCAAGTCGCAAGCAAAGCCTCCCAGTCATGCAAGCAGTTCCAGTGGCTATCCATAAATATTAATATCTAAATACAAGTAATAATGATTATATTAACTAAAAATATACTGAAAAGAAAGAAGCAGAAGTTCAATGATAATTATGATCACGACGACAGTTTTTCAACACATAACCTAACAAAACCAAACACACCAACAACAATACAACCACCGAAAATGATGAAAAAAGGCATACCGAGAGAATTTATTGACATTGCAACCAATACAGATACAATTGCAACAGAAACCAGAGAGACTCAAGAAAAGTTATACAATGATGCAAATCAGCAATTAAATATGACATTTGAAGCGTTTAAGGTAAAGGAAAACCAAGACAATATGTTTAAAATAATGCTTAAAAACTTTTGGCACAACGCATACAAAAGACATGAACCAACAAGAACGCAAGCAACACAAACCCTGAAAAACCAACGCGACGCAATGGTGTCAGCCTTTACTACAATGCTTGACAACAACAAACCGCCAGAACCACCGCCAAAGAAACCACCAGACGAGGAGGACAGCGATGAAGAAGAAAAAAGATTCAAACTGACAAAAATGATAGAAATAATGCTACACAACGGCGCTACAGTAGCAGATATAATATTAAACTTATCACATAGCGCAATTGCAACAACAATAAATATCGCAGATTTAGTTAATCAAATAACAGCAGGAAATGCACAAGGTAGCAGTAGCAATTCATCAAATGAAGCTATTAGTGTTCATAGTTCGCCACCTATTACTGTTCATAGTTCTTCATCTGAAAGTCCAACAGAAATACCAGCACCAACTGAAGACGAAGAAGAAGAAGACGGAGAAGAAAAACAAAAATATAATTTTGAAAAATTAAAATCTAAATAATATTATATATAATGGGTTCAAGTAAATCAAAACCAGTAGAAATTGATGATGAAGAGGCTATTAAAGTAATAAAAGATATAGATGTAAATACGATAAGTGAAATGTCAAGAATTGATATTCTACAAATAAATTCATTGAAAGCAATAATAAATAAATTAGAAAAAGTTAATGAATGTAAAAAAGATAAAACATATTATAAATTTCCTGCCTTAAATTTATGTAGCTATTCTTTATTCTAAATTGATAATATTAACATACATTAATATTATTAATTATTGTTCTGGGGTTTCTTCTGGTTGTAAAGATTTCAAATATTCTTGGTGTTTGTTTGTTCTTTCATGCCTCATTTTATGACCACATGTATAACTACCTCCACAATCACAAGAATATTTAACCTTTCGTTTTTCTGCATATTGTTCATTATTTTCTCGCCATTCCTTGTTTTTCTGTTTCATATATTCCTTGACATGTGCTTGGTTTCTATACTTTCTCGTTTGTTCTCTAACAATTTCAGCATTGTCATCACGATACTGTTTATTTTTGTGCTTTCTTTCTTCCTTGTTCTCTTCATAGTAATCAAACCTATATTGCTTTGCTTCTTCTGGTGTTCTTGTTGGTCGGGTTTTATTCAATGTCGCATTCAATTGTTCAATATATTCTCGTTCTTTCCTTAGCGCGTCCAAACGATTTTCACACCTTTCAGTTTGTATTAGTATCATGTCAAAATTTTCAAAACCTCCACTGTTTCTTATAAATTGATAAACATAAGAATTAGAGTGTTCTCTGTCATTCTCATTATAACAAGTTCTTTTGTGTGCTGACTTTCTGTTTTTAAAATTTAATGTGTGTCCAACATAACAGTCCTTGATATTTAAGTCCTTGCAAACTATTTTATAAAAATAGGTTTTATCGTAGTTTAGTTCCTTACGTGGCATCGTCAGGTATTATAGAGTATTATAAAGTATTCTTTAAATATTATTCATCGGTAATCGTAAATCGGTGTTCAAAATTAATGTAGAACATGTGGTTAATGTCTTTAGAATTTAGATTTACATAAAAGAAAGAATACGAAGAATTATTTATTGCCGTGTGATACATGTCTAACAGTTTGTCTTTATCCACTATCGCTGCGTTTTCTTCAATGAAACTCATTAGTTCTGTAATGTTTTTGAGTCTGAAAATTTATAGTGAAGAAGCATTAACACGAATTATATTTGCGATTGATTTTTATTTTTGTAAAGAACAAATAACATTGATTGCATCGTGCCTACCTCTTGTAAATAAACCGTGTAATATTTTAGAATATCTTAAAAACTTGGGGTCGTCGCTGAAATCATCAATCACGATTAATATTGAATGTAGTTTCTTTATCTTTTTAGACTTCATATAGTTAATAATTTTCTTCTGTCTTTCAATTACATTTTCTATATCAATTGGATTGTAATTGTCAAAATAAATTTGTTCTTTTTCATCATCTACATGTAGTTCATCCCTAATATACTTTTTAACTTCTGTAAAGGTTGGATCGTTATGAACACTGGGTGAAAATATATATATTCTTGCAAATGAATTTCTATAAACATTCAATATTAAATTTTGAATAAGGACAGTCTTGCCCCCCGTCGAACTTGCAACTATAATACTTCTAAATGGTAATTTTGGCACGTGCTCATATTTAGATTGTTTGAATTCATATTCAGTTATGTTTATTGGCTTTATTATTGGAACATCTGACATATAGTTAATATTAAACATATTTAGAAAATAATTTAATATTGTTTATTGTATGAAAGCATTGCTATGATATGATTAGGGGTCTATTGTAGTAGAACAGGCTCTTTCATCAACTTCAATCAATAAGCATTGAAAGCTAATTGGTTTGATGCATTTGTAAAGAAAACCCAATTGCTGTGCCCTCCGAATATTCTAACATGCATGAATATAATAAGATTAAATAACTGTTTTATCTTATTATTAATATATATAAATAATGAAAAATCATTTTTATATTGCTTTTGCTGGTAATAAAAGAAACGAGGCAGAATATGTTTATAAATTAGTTGATTTCAATATAATAGATACTATTATTGAGCCTTTTTGTGGTTCATGTGCGGTGTCCTATTATATATGGTTGAAACATCCAAATATTAAATTTATTCTTAATGATAATAATAAATATTTATTAGAAATGTTTGAAATTATGAATGATGAAACTAAATTAAATTCATTTAATGATAAATTAAAATTTGAATTAGAAGAATTAAAAAAACATGGTAAAGATTATTATAGAAGTTTAAGATTTAATAAAAATATAATTGAATGGTTTATAAATAATAGGTACTATAGAATAAGATCTGGTATATATCCATTAGATTCTGGGGGATCACGATCTGATTTTTCATTTTATGATATTAAAAGTAGTCCAGTATATGATTTTTTTACAAAAGCTAGTATTAAATTTACAAATAATGATGCTGTTGATGTTTATAATGAATATAAAAATAATAAAAATACAATGATATTTATAGACCCACCTTATCTCAATTCATGTAACTCTTTTTTATATTAATCCAACTATGAATATTTACGAATTACTTAACAAAGATAATATTGAAAATATGAAAGCAAAAATAATATCTATATTAGAAAATAATTTTATTGTTAAAGAGTTATACAATAAATATTTAATTAGTGAATATAATAAACAGTATGAAATGACTAAAAGACAAGTCAAGCATGCTATATTTTCAAATTAATTTTTATCTTATTATTTAATATGAAAAGGAGTTATTCAGATTATATTGATATAATAGATGAAGTAGAGAATTTAGAACAAGTTGTTATAACTGATAATAGATGCAAGAAAATATGCTATTTTGTTTTAGAAATAATTAAGTTTGTGATACAATATATCAAAAATAAAAATGTAAATATTAATATAAATGGGAAGAAAGAAAAAGAATAAGGCTGAACCAGTTGTTTCTTCAACTGATGAAGAAAAAGAAGAAATTGTTAAAGAAGCATCAATTATTGAATTTGCTTGCCCGATGTGTAAAAAGATGTTAGAAATGAAAAATGAATTAGAAATACAAAAGAAAGGAAATTGTAGATGCTCGTGTATTCCGACAAGTTTCAAACTAAGTAAGAATGATAAGAAAATGAATATTGATAAAACTAAAGACAGTATCAACTTAGAAACAGATGTTCATAATATTACATTTAAATGGGGTCGGAACGCTACTCCATCCGATAATGGAGAAAACGAAACACAGGAAACTGTTAAACAAATAATGAGAAATAATAGTTAAAATTATTTCTATTATTATTTATAATGCAAGATGTTATAAATAATACTATTAAATTCATTGATGTAAAAGAATTGAAATTAAATAATTTTATTGAAGAATATAACGAAAATGATATATTAATTAATTTTGTTAATGACTTTAGAAATAGTAAAATTGATTTTAACATGTTTTATAATTCTATTAATTATGCTGATTTATTTGAACAATCAGATTTAAAATTTTATTGTAAAAGAATATATTCATATACTTTAAGATTTATTGCTAATTATGATAATAAAAATGCTATTCAGTTTTATGAAATTACATTGAGAAAAATGAATAATATTTACAAAAATAGTAACATTAATGTTGTTAATGTGTTTGAATGTATTAAATGTTTAATAATTTATATTACAGATAATATTGAAAAGTTTCATAAATATTCAAAATTTAGAAAAACTATTATTTGTAATTTAATTGGTAAATTGAATAATAATTTAACGAGTTACACAATAACTAATTTTGAATTGACTTATAATGATATATGATTTTGTAAAATAAAAGTTTAGTTTTAAAAGTTTTATTTTATAATATAATATATATATATTTACATGGATGAAGGATTAGAAAAGATTGTTAAAAAACTGAACAAGGTTTTAGAACAGAATAAGAATATTTTAGAAATCTTACAAGAAATGGAAAAGAAGAAACCTTTAACAAACAGTTATCAAAGTAAAGAAGTAGATAGAACCAATGGTGAATATAAAAATAAAAGAAATATTTATTTAAACAAACTTAATAACAAAGAAATTAAAGAACCGAAGGCTTCAACTATGACATTTTATCAAATTGACTATGATGAAGATACGGGGGTTTATTCATAGATAATAATCCAACGACAAAACAGCATGTTTTCTTGAAATTAGGTGGGGTTCCCCCTTTTTTGGGGCGACAGTTTATTTATATTATGTTATTATAATATAAATTAACATTGTAAAACTTTATAACCTTTCATTATACCATAGTTATACTCTATAAAATGTGTTTTTGTGTTTCTTTTTTAATGAATGAACATAACCTTGCCCATAATATTTCTACAAAATTTATGATAAAAATATTGTAAGATAATTTATCATAATTTTTGGAATAATATTTTTGAAATATTGTTTTTTGCGAATTTACTTTTTGAAAAATTACTTTTTGATTTTTTTTTGAAACTTTAGTTTTTGAATTATTTTTTTTTTTTGAAGATATTATTTTTTTGAGCAATATTATTTTTTTATTTTTTTTAATGAATGAACTTAACCTTGTCCATGCATCCTACCATCAATAACCATATCATATGAACCACCCTATACTTCTATTTCCACTCAAGCATCCTAACAATGACAAGAATGATGGAATAGAAAATGAGAAAAATGTAACTTTTTAGATGGATTTTGAGGTTGAGACTGTTATGAAATGTTTTGAGTGGAAATATGCATAATGAATAAGGATGACGATTTGAATAATAAAAAAATGGTTAAAAAATGCTGTCCTTGCGTAGGGTGGGGGTCACGCTCGCGTACCAAAAAAAGATGGGCAAGGCCTGCCCTAACTCCAAGATCTCCACCCTTCTCTTCCCAAAGTCTTTTTCCCTTTTTCCCGTTTGAGATCCTGTCCCCCCATTGCCCCTTAGGGCCTGTTCCCCCCGAGAAAGATTTCCCTTTTCCTCCCAAAGATCTTTTCCTCCCTTTCCCCCTTAAGGCATTTTTTCCCCAGATCTTCTCCCTTTCCTCCCTGAGATCTTCCCCCCCTTTCGCTGTTGAGATCCTTTCCCCCTTTCCCCCCTTCATTTCCTTCACTAGCATGGGCAACATCCCCAGCAACACTTGCATCATCTGCATCCTTGGCAGGCGCTGATGCGGATGATGCAGGTGGTGCTGGCGATGTGCCGCTGGAGCTGCTAAGGATGCGAAAGCGCACCCGGGGGGAATCGAACACCCCAATGTTTTTGACAAACTGAGTTGCGCAGGTACGTGGACCCCCCCCCCCCCCCCGCAATAGTCTGAAATGGTGCCCCTGGGGAGGGGTTAGGGGAGGGGTAACAGGTAAAGAGGTAAGGAGCATTTTTTGTGTCCAACACGCCGTCTGTTGTCGGCGGATTTCAAAATAATCGGTCTCGTAAAGTAGGGAACCTGTGTCATCGATCGTCTTGTTTTTTTTGTAGCGTGGATTTTGATCGGTTTGGATCCAACATTGCGGGTTGACTTGACTACTGCAATTGCCACAGGTCGAATGGGAAGGATACTGCCAACGTAAGATGAGCCTCTCTCGCGTGCAGCCGTAGTTTGAAGTGGCTACGGCAGCTAGCGGCTAGCTGAGTATGTGGAACCACATATAGCTTTTAATTTCCCGGACGTTTCTGGTTTGGAGTACTTGCTTGGGATATACAATCTGAGGTTTGTCTCCAAGAAGAAATCATGGACCACGCACCCTTTTGCTCGGCGAGGGTATGTTTATGGACCTTAGTGGTGAATTCAGACGCCAGGCATCGATGACCATGGCCGCCAAAGTCAGTTTGGGCATTTGCACACTATTCGGCGCTACACAACACCTAGGTCCCCCAGTGCCCTTTGACCGTTTCTTTTTTGAGGGAAGGTTCCCCTACTAAAATAGACTACAGCAAAAAGTTGGTACCCTTCTTCTAACCTCTCGACTGGAGGACCTAGAAACTGTCTTGTGGAGAGAGCTGTATCGTTATGGGGCAGGGGTTTCAGGGCTCGCCTCAAGGAGAGGGAGCGTGCCAGTAGCTTCTTCTGCGCTTCCATATTGAGTCACTCAAACTTCCTGCTTCTGGCAACCCAGTTTGGATCCGTTTGTGGATAGACAGATTCCAGCAGCTGGTATGTTTTGTTTTCAGTGTTCATTCAAATCGGGCTTTATCCATCCCATCTAATGCAGTCTGCAAGTCTTCTCCATCCCATACTGCGTTTTTTTTTTCAGGGTACCCCCTACCCAGGCTTCAGGGACACCCTACGCAGTTTAAGGGACTTCCCCCCCCCTCAAGAAAAACCATTGCAAAAAGACACATCAACAAACACACCAAAACAACGAGAAGCTAGCTAAAAGCAGAAAAAGAAGACGCGGGGGAACCCTTTGGCGCCTTTTCTCGGCTTCTGCGAGGCCAGCGCCGGGGACTGCGGCGTCGCCCAGCCCTGGGTGAAGATGCGCTGGAGGGCCCTGGGCCCCGAGGCCCGACGGGAACGGCCAGGGCCGGTTTGTGTGTTATTTTTTGTTTTGCCCAAAGACCTGGATCGTCGCTTTTTTTCCATGCACTTTACCCCAAAAACCGACGTAATATGCGTTAGGGTCTCCCTAAAGATTTTAGCGATTTTGGAACGTTTGGACGGATGATTTGCTCTGGTTTCACTGCTTTGGAAGCGCTGGGAAGCCCAAGCTCTGGTGTCTTCCCATTGGCTTGGCTCTCTGATAGCAGCAGAGCGATTGCGTTTGTGACTGAGTCCACCCATGGCGAAAGTTTCTTCCTTGGAGGCCCCTTATTTTTCACGTTGGTGACTTTACATGTTTGACCCGCAAGGAAGCAACCCTCCAACCCTGGAAATCGTTGTTTTTGTTTTTGTTTTGTCCTGCTCGCAGTACTTACAAGGAGTCATGCTTGTTGGTGGTTGCAGGCGGATCGAGGTGAGCAGACTGGTTGGAATCCAAGTTTTGAGACCGATTTCTTTGACTCGTTCTAAAAGGGATTTAGAAATCACCGAGCTGTTTAGTTCAACGGCAAGGTCCGCTAGTCTAATCCGTCAGGGCCCAGCACTTGGTGAAGCAACAGGGTTACCGAAGGAAGACACGCGAGGGGATGGCTCCAGGAGCGCGAATGGTTGGATGTGTCTGGCCTTTGCGGCTTTGTGCGTGTGGGTTTTTGGCTCGGACTGCGCTGAATCCAATGTCAGACATGCGGACCTAGCCACCCTAAGAACTAACCCTAACTTCATCCGAAGCCCACCAAATCCACCCCAACCTTGTTCTCCTTGCAAGACGAAACGCCCCACCCAGTTTGACCGGCCAGGCCATTTTCAACGATGCAACGACGGACAGAGCCGGGGGGGAGGGGGGCTGCAGTTATGCGAGCCGTCGCGCACTGCGTCCCAACCAAGTTCGCATGTAGCCACTTGGACTTGTTGAAGGTTACATACTACCTAGGTGGCGATCCGAGTAGAAGGAGGGTAGAGTCAGCCCAAGTACTTGCCACATGCCTCAAGAGCTGATTGCCGAAAGTGGAGGGGTATCCCACTTTGGTTCCCACGCAAAGCAACATATGACGTTTCCTACATGCCTAGATCCTATGCGGCAAATTTGGTTGCAATGGCTTGACGAAAGCATCAACAGCAGAGCGATCAAATAGCCATGATCTTGCGAGGGGCCCAAATGCGCAATCTTCGCATCTGTTTTCTGCTACAACTTGACCAAAGCACAAACTGCAGGAGCTTGAAGCATGCTCATGTCTGTCCGGTCTGTCCGGTGTGTCCTCATTTCGGCGCAAGGCGGCCCTTGCGGGTCCCGCCCCACCGTTTCATTGAAGAAACCCGGGACTTGCCGCTTCCTTTTGGCGGGAATGGCGGTGTCCCGGAGCCAGATGGAAGTGCTGCTGGCATGCACCTGCAACTGCTTCTCCTCGGTGGGGATGCTGCTCTTCAACAAGTTTGCCGTGGAGGCCTTCCCTCTGGAGCCTTGGTTCAAACAAATTGGAACAAAGGCTTCCTTAAGGTATTTCTTTTTTTTTTTCAAAGGAGATTTGAGCGCTGGTAGGGCTTGGGGGTTATAGGTTTATACCCCCATGATCCAACACAGCGGCGCCTAAGAAGAGGGATGAAGTGTGGGGTTGCGAGTCCCTTTTCTTTGCTGCCAGAGATGGCCCTGGCGGGCGCGCCTGGCCTGGCTTGAGCGCTGTTTTTGTTTTGGCAAAGGCCTGGCTTTTGCCCCACAAGTCGGAAGCTGATGATTCCGTGTCGAGAGACATGGGGTAATTGAGAGTGCTTGAAGGATCGAGGACCAAAGGGAAGTGATTAAACGATTCTGAGCCCGCGCCATGGCAAGACCCCGTGTGGGTTATGAGTAGGGTTAACCACCGAGTCTCGCAAGCCCGGGCTTGAGCTGTGGCCGGTTTTGGTCAAAGGACCAGGATTTCCAAAGTCAACACATGCGGTTGGTTTCCTTTAGGATAGCCGTTCATTGTGATGTCGTGGTTGTGTCTTCGTGTCTCTGCGTCTCTGTGTGCCAGCTGCACAAATTGGTGGTGTCCTTTCTGGTTCCCCTTTAACACCCTCCAAAACGGGTGCCATAACACAAACACACACACACATACACATCCATATATTTGAATAACCTTTGCCTATTGACTCCGATCCAACCTGTGGGGGACACTAGCTGAAGTTTCTGGCTGCTCTTTGGACTCTTATCGTTTGGGAAGACGCGGCAAACTCCACAGCCGGCTACATGTGGTCCTGGACTACACTTGTTTGTCTGGGCAGACATCTTCAACTTTGGGGAACACTAAACCAACGACAAAAGATAAATCCATCCATCCATCCATCCAGCCAGATGTGTGTGCGCGTCCAAGACGCTGAGGAGTGCTGCTTGGTTTGGATCCAGATGCTCTTCGCAGCCATGTGCATGCTGATCGCCTTTCCGCACATCCACATCGGGTCCCTCCGGGATTTGCTGCGGTGGAGTGCGGTGGTGCCATTTTACTGCGGCATGCTGCTCACATCCATCCTTGCCGCTCAGCACGGACAAGAACTTCCAGCATTCGACTGGACATGCGTGGATCGTGAGTTTAGCGGGAAGCGAGCTTTCTGCAAGCTTTGGTTCGGCCAAGTCACTTGTTGTCTGTCTAAATGCCGGCTGTGCATGTCCGTGATTTGTTGCAACAGCTGGGGATGTCCAGTGCTTAATGGTTCTTGATTTGGGCAATGTGAGAACTGGAGATCAGGCCAGAGCCAGTCTTTGCCGTCTGGTTTGGCGGCATTCGGTTGGCGTGAGTTCTGAGTCCCTGTCAACGATGGTCAACGCATCCCTTTTTAGGAGAGCCATCTAGGGTCATGTTGTCTGTAGCCAAATTGAAGCCCATGCTCTCAGAATGAGTCTCCTGAGTGGCTTCCCCGTGGAGGTTGCGGATGGGCTTCTTTCGGTTTTCCCTTGCAACCAGCATTTGTTGGCGCCTTCCATCTGGATTATCCGATTGCGAGGAGAGAACCCATTTGGGTATGGGTCAAAATTAAGCCACCAGGGGACCGCAGGTTTTGATCCATGTTTCTGTTTACCAGGGTTCCATTTGGTTACCCATTTTTGACCCACAGCCATTTGGTTCCCTGTTCAAGTGACTCGCTGAGGCCCTGAAGAGCGCGCCCATGTCGCTTGGCAGCTTTACTCCATGTTGAACCCACCCATCCACCAACCGATGATGAAGTTTTGGGTGTGTCTTTCTTTTGAGGGTACCCGTTTCGGGTCAACCAGGACAATCCAGGCCATTTTTGGGATCTTCCTATCTGGACTCACACACACACGCTACTGAAACGGTCTTGCGACGTCAGCGTTTCGGGGAAGCGTCCACACTCGAAGCTGAGTGGGTCAGAACCCAGGTGTCATCCTATGCATGTCAAAGCAACCTTGGAATTGTTGGGAGCATCCCTTATGTCGTCAGCGACGTTTGAGGGTCTCCTGGCATTTGACACATAGAGCCACATGACATGGACCTGACATGGATTCAGGATTCCGCGTCGAACCCGCAAAACGCTGTCTCAGATTCCTTCGAACCCAAGAAGGTTGCCAGTAACAAGCAACTCAAACCCCAACTTATCGCGGTATAGCGTTTGTGGCGGCAACAGCAGGGGTAGTTTACGTTTCCCTTTTGGTGCTGTTTTTCTGGGGTGCTCAGCCCTTAGGTGGAACCCCACCTTCGATTTTGATCCTTGGGTTGCCCTTGCTCCTGCAGCAAGTCACCGCCACCCGTTTGGTGGGGGTTTCTTGTAACAAGCCAAGGGGTTGGCCACCCTTTCGGGTGGGATCCCTGGGAACATCCCTTACTTGGTGTTTGTACGGGTTCCCCACAGATGGTTGAGCAGGTCTTCCTGTTGGCTGGGGAATGGCATCCCAGGCGTCTGAAAGTGGCGCCTTTTTGGTGGGCAAAGGGAGACCACAAGGCCCACAGACCAATCCCTACCCAAGACCAAACTTGTATGGGGCAAAATTAATCCACCGCGGACAGGTTTTGGTCCATGTTTCCACTTGCCAGGGCAACCGATTTGGGGTACCTGGACGCTCCAACTACCCATAGAATTGGGGGGATATCCCCCCATAAATTTGGGGGTCAAGCCTATGTTTAAGTTGGAATTTTGAGGGTTGAGGTACCTATTCTTTCCATTTGGGGGTTACCCTATTTTTTGGGGTACCTATTGTGGGTTCTATTTGGGGGTTACCCTATTTTTGACCCGCAGCCAACTCAACGTCCGAGGTCGCTGGTCATCGTGGTGCGCAACGCCTCTCCGCTGGTGGCTTTGGTCTGCGAGCGCTTCTACCCGGAACCTCTGCGCATCAGCCCGTCGATGCTCACCTCCATCCTGCGCCCCGGATGCCATGTACTGAAACTTCCACGGCTTTTGCATGGTTCTTGTTGGGAAACATTTTGCGAATTGTTGCTTATTGTGGTTTAGTGGTTGAAATCCCCACTATGAACTGGTCCCTGGATCAGAACAAACAACAGCGTGCCAAAATATCGTCGGCTTCGACCTTTTCCAGCTAGCGAAAGGAGACGAAAGGACAAATCTGGCCCATGTTCCTGTGATTGAAAATGGGACCCAGTCGAACCCAGGGATTTTGCGGACGACCGTGGCTTTCCAAGACTCCCAAGCAACTCATCGGTCCAACTTGTGATGTTGGCAAGTGGCTGTCACATGACCCCATCGTTATCGCGGGCCAGCTATTTGATCGACTGGCGAGAGGTTCAGCCAATCGCCATGAAACTCCGTGAAAGGACAACCGACCATTCACTCAATGCTGTAGATATTTCACCCATTTTGCACCAGAGTTTTGCAGTCGGTTCGCAGCATGCTTCATTTGGCTTTTTCAGGGCAACAACATGGATTATCTTGGTTGATGTCGGATGGCATCAACCTTTGCCAATTTGGATTTGATGGCTATCCAGTGTTTCTTAAAGCTGTTCAATTGCACATTGTGTTGGCAGAAGCTGTCCTTTGCCCTTTGCCGCACTCCCATGTTGATTGCTGGTCCCGCAAGGGTACCCTTTTTATGTCATTGTGGTTTGCGCAAGTGAGGCATTCGACTGGCTTTATTGGAGTTACGCATACTGGGCAAATCAGAGTTCTGATCCCACCGATTGCAGGGCAATGATCTGAAAATTCGATCTCGCCCATGATGAAGATCCTTAGGGGTTGCCTTACTGGCGATTTCCGCATAACTGTGAATGGACGAAATCCTGCACCACCTAACAAATGCTAGTTTCTGATGATTCCCCTGTAAATACCAACAAACAATGGTTTCTCATGGTTTCCAAGTGGTGCGAAACGGATTTCGTCCATCCACAGTATGGCCTAAGGTTGATGATCTCAGGAGCGGTGATTTACGTCTCCCATCTTCCTGGTCATCATTGGCAGGCAAAAGGGTCGGCTTTGGCTTCTGGGGCGGGTGGCTATGGGGGTCCGGCCATGGGGCGACAGCACAGCCAAGCCAACCGATTTCGGGTCAGAGTTTCTTCGCCTGTCCAGTCACCGGTTGAGAATTCGATCTTCGAATATGCTGACCTCAGAAACTCAAAGACCACCACAGTTTTCAGAGAAACTTACAAACACCATTGGGTGGGTATGTGCCTGTGTGTGTGTGTGTTTTGTAGGGCTGGGGACCCTTGGGTGGACATCATGTGGTCCCGCAGCTTTGGGCGGTGTTGCCTATTGAATGCATATTTCTGGATGCAGACGCACGAGCGGTTGAGGTTTCCAGGCACAAACCGGACAGAAAGGCTGAGCACTTGGAACTGGAAGCGCTGGAGCCACTTTTCAGACGCGGACGTATTTCCAGATTCGCGTAACTGTTCTTGTTCGATAGTTGAAACATCACCTTTAGGAGATGTCAAAATGTTTTAGGGTGAGGTTTACCGATATATGGAATCCTGGAGCTTAACTGGGGGGGGGGGGGCCTAATTGCTTCCTTTTGAGTGTTTGCACGTTTTCTCAGCATTGCGGGCTTGGTTTTCTCGGACATGCAGCCCATCATGATACGTTTCGCTCGCTTACATGCATGCATAAGAGACACGAGGCCTGATAACACCTTTGGCATTGTTGGGTCATCCCCGCTAAATTATTGGGTTGGTTTTGCAGGTAGTTGGTCTGTGAGAAACCTAAACGGTCCTTTCGGCGAAATCATTCAAGGCAACCAAAAGGTAATGCTAAAACCGTGTGTTTGGCTCAAAAAAAAACAATGTGAATATGGCCCATCGCCTTTGCGGGTTAAACACATTTAGCCCCCCCTTTAATGGCAGGGCAAAGGCTGGGGTGGTGGTGTTGGCGCATTTGGTTCGCTCGCTTTGCTTGCTCGAGTGCTGGGCTTGGTGCTGCTGCTTGGCTTGCTCTCATGGCCGACCACCACTTGCATGGAAGGGTAGGGTATGTCTATTTTTCAGAAGACCCCACAAATTGGTGGTCCTTCTGTTTTCTTCAAAACCAAGCAAGTAGAACTTTCCCCTAAACAACGAGCCACCCAAATCGACCCCTTTTCTTCGCAGGGCATCGGCTGGGTGCTGCTGAACTCGGGCATCGCGGTGGCGGACCGACTGCTGCAGCGGCTGCTGCTGTCCAAGGACCAACGCCCTGTTGACATCTCCAAGAGCGGCGCCGCGGATGCGTAAAAGCCGCATCGGGCTCATGCGTAAAAACCGTTCACCTGGCAGGGTGGTACTGCTTTTTTTTTTTTTCTTCTCCAGTTTGATATGTTGCTATGTTTGGCATGCTAGGCATCTATGGCATGTGTGGCATGTTTATACGTTTCATCGCGTTCTTGTTTGGCTGTGTGTTTTCTTCTTCTTTTTTTTGATTAATTATTTGGGTTTGTTTGTTGGTAGTTTTGTTGTGCAATGAGGAAATGTCTCCCCTGCTGTTGCGGTATATGGTAGGGTTTGGAGGGAACACCAGATGGTGTTTTGGTTGGGGCAGGTCAGCGTTTTGGGCGTTTTTGAGGGTGAGTGCTGTTTTGTTCTTCCAATTTTAGGTCCAGGGAACTCTAGTTTTCTGTTGAGGCAGGGTCGGGTTTTTTGGCATTCGGAGGGGAAGCCCACTTTTGTTATGTAAAATAAAAGTCCCACCCACAGTTGGGATGAAACACAACGAAGAGAGGCTTCTGGACATTTGCTTCTTTCTGGTGGGTTCCATGTAAGAGGCTAGGGGGAACCCCTTCTTCAAATGAGGTTCAAGGGGACCCTCGCTTTTTGATTGGTGTGGCCTTTGGGGCAACCCCGTTTGGTGTAAATGGGAACCATTCTAGGAGTGCCTGAATTTTGAGATGGTCGGAAGCACTTCCGTCCTGAAATGGGCTGGGAATCAGATTCTTGTGGCTTCCGTTTCAGGGACAGCCCTAACACCCCTATGTGAAGTCGGGACCATCGTTGCGGAAAGATGGAGCAAGTTCGCACGATATACCCGACGAAGCCAAGCGCAAGCAACTGGTACAGAAAGGTTCCACGAGAGAGACTTGCCGTCCCCATTTGCCTGTCCCTTCAATATGCTGCTCAATATTCCCCGCGTACGCAATATAACTTTGAATTGGGAAACCAAGAAGAAACATCACTGCAGGACCTGCGCAAACATTCCAGGGAGTTGAAGGACATGGATTTGTGCGGCACTGCGCTTGCTACCTCAGGTGTTGTTTCGTGGCTCGCCCTGGTTATGACCTACTTTCGGCACTTGGTAAGATTATACTAACCGTGGTCACTAAGCACTGAGTCAGTTTTCTGCCATCTCAAGACTGGAAGCCAAAAGTAGGGCTGGGACAGCAGGTGTTTGTAGCCCATGCAGCTCAGGTATCACCTTCATCAACAACGCAGTGGCAAGGTAGCACTTAGGTCGACACATGGCAAGCTGAAAAGAAGCTCAAAAGTTGTACCAGATTTAGACAGGGCCAGCAGGGCTAGCGGCGGTTCGTTTGCATTGACAATTCCTAGACTAGGTTGAATTGTTTGCCCTGTTCCCATTTCGCGTGGATTTGAAGGTCAAGTCACTGCTTCACATGCAGCTGAGATTTGCTTGGGTGCGCAGGTTCTCACCACTTCTGCTTTGCTTTGCCACTGCGCAGGGCATGATTTTGAGTGCGTGATGAAACTTGGGCTCATGTCCCGGGTTGCGGGACGCTGTAGGGGAAGACCTTTTGAGTGGCAAGCAACGAGCTTTGACTGGCCAATCCGCGACTTTTTGAGGATGGGTAGCTTTTGGCTCCGCTTCAACATGTTGATGTTTGGTTCTATGTTGATCTTCCTTGAACATTTTGCACCTTTTTGAGAGAACCACCCAAGGTGAGGGCAGGTTTTTGGGGTGGACGAGGTTGGCCTTTTCCCGGTGGGCCTGGCAGCATACTGGAAGGGCGAGCTCCAACAGCTGCCGCAGGCGAATCTTCGGTGATTTTTGTAAAGCCTATCGGAGCCCCCATGGATTTTCTGGAGTCCGGGCTCATTTGCATGGCTTCTGGGGCTGGGTCTTGGGTGTCTCAAGCCTGGAGCCTGGGCTTATGATTTTGGACTGTTGCTGGGAACTGGAATCGGTTTCCGATTCAACCTGCCACTTGCGCGACTTTAGTGGTACAATGGAGCCAGTCGTGAAACCAACCAGACAAGTACCCCAATTGCGAAGCCTGCTCGCGAACCGAGAGCTCCAAACATGGGAACAGGACCCAATTTGGCGGTTTCCCTTGTTTTCCAAAGAGGAATCATCCCAATGGCCCAAGGAGGTTTGTGGACTTGTCGGAAGGGAGAACACTTTTCATATGATGACTTAGCCTCATCTCAAGCGACCCATCCAATGAGTCAGGTGCAGGTCGAGCAGTCTCTCACCTTTGTTCCATGGGCCTGGGCAAATCGCGACCTCAACAAACATGGTGTGCGGCCTTTCACAGCTTCGCGAGGTAAGTCGGCCAGCGAAAAACACTCAGCTGACATATATCAAGCACAGCGACAACACCCTCCGCATGCAGAGCAAAGCAGAGTCCGCAAGGCCCTGCCGGTCAATCTTGAGCATCTCCAAATTGCATGGCCCAAGTCCATTCGCAAGGAATGCAAATCCCAAGCACAGGCCTCCCTCCTGCCGTTCCGTTTTTCTTGTGAATGGGGCCTTTGAGGGGATCTTTCACCTTGGCTTTCTAGCTGGCTGGCTCTTGGCGCATTTTTTGCGGCAGAGCCTTGGTAGGCGCACAAATGCAAGGCAGGCTTTAATCTCAGCCGAAGTTCCTCGCTGTCGCTGCCTTCCTGAAAAACAAACCCCAAGCATTGCTCCAGGCATTACCCACCCTCTCTTCACTCCCCTTTGAAAGCGCAAGGCAACGGTGTTCCTCCAATTCTTGGAACCTGTCTTCTTCAGTTCGTCTTTCTTGTTCTTTTCCTTGGAAGTCATGGTCATGTTATATTTGTCCCTGCAATCATGTAGTCTTATTATGTGTTTTTTGACTTGGGTTTGGAAATATGTGTTCATAAGATAGAGATATTAACTGAATCAGAACGGACCACCATTAATAATAAAGTCTCTGGATTTCTATCAGTAGAGTCTTCGGAGCAACCCATTGTAACAGTGGATGCTGTAAATTTAGTGTATGTTGAGTAATAGCTTTCCGTATTTAGTTAACCAGGTTTTGTGGTATGTGGTTGCTTTACTTGCAATAGTTGTCTTCTTTCGAGGGTATCCTTCTAGTCGGTTTTGAGGGAAACCAAAGTGAACCCACTCATATTTGGGTTGTATTCCCGTCAAGAGAAGCTCATGTATGCACCGACAAGTTGCAGGTCTATGCCCATCTGGGCCAAGTTGAGACCATTTGCATCCTGATGACCTGCGTGATCGGGCTCTCCATTTGCTACACGGGGATATGGGCGCAAAGCCTCATCAGTGCAACCAGCCTCTCGGAGGATGAACCAAGCTGTTTGGTTCCAAAGTGTCGAACCAAATTGATAAATCCGGCGGAGTTGCAGGGGAGTGTTCCCCCCCCAAAAGAAAGAAGAGTACTGGATTTCCTCGCTAAAATGGGACACCACCTGGGGTTGATTATTCCTGAGTTGCCAGAATCCGGAGAAGCATCCACACTGAGAGTCAGAGTGTTTTTGCCATGGACCTTGTCACCGGTCTGGGGCGCAAAAATCTATCGTTTCTGCCCCAACGTATTTGGGAGAGGCAGATGATGAGGCATTTTCGTCGTTCTGTAAACTGCCTCAGCAGTCCGAAGGGAGGAGACTTGTATGTCATGAAGGTTTCAGAGGAAGAGAATTCCATTCCCACTCCCTGCTAGCAGACTACGAAGCATTCTTTCAACACCTTAGTTGAAGTCCCAGCACCGCCAACGCGCATCGTAAAGTATTGAGCTGGGTTATATCTTTGCATGGAATCTTGCCAGTGCCCTGTAGACATGACCAATGGGAACAGATAGATTTGACATCCCGTTGCTAAGGCTTCCTGGTGATGGTCAACGCGAACAAGCTACCGCGCCTGCAAGCAGCGATCCTCTCCTTGTCGATTTGTTCCCTGTCAATTAACTCCCTTGTTCCTTCACCGCATGCAGGCCATGTCTCATTCTAAGAGGTGTTCGATCCCGAGACGTATGACAACATATGACAGCTATGTCCACTGCCTTGCGTTGTTTTCCGACTTTTGAAGTGATTTCAAGGTGGCCGAAAATTGGCTTGGGGTCTCTATTACCGGTACCGGGTTTTCAGTTCTGGCCGGGCATCAATGGCAATACACAGAAAATAATTGCAACATGTGGATGACCGATGATTGGTTGGAATGAACAATGCCATCGCTGTCCCTTTCCTATCCTCGCTTCATTCATGCCAGACGAAGTTAGCACAATGATAAACACCACATAGGAGTCATACCTGTCTTTGGGATGTTAGATGCTTTTTCGATAGACGTAGTTCCTGATCTAACATGGAGACTAGAAGCATTCATTTTGTGGAGAAACCTTACCCGGCCTTTTTTTTGTGCCCTTCGCGTGTTGTGTTTCCGGTGCGGTGGGCGTCTCTTTGGGAAACCGGGGAGTCCGGGTTTGCAGCCACAGGTTCCTGATCATCGGCATCGAAGCTTTCGGCTTGCATTCCAAGGCAGACGCATACAGATGGGTGGCTGGTAGGGTACATCGTGTTTGGTTCGGGTGCAAGGGAGAATGCCATGTTGGGGGCCCAAATGGTCCAATTTGCAAGTGGGCGGGGTTCCGAAATTCGAGAACTTACCCCTTTAAAGTTGAATGGAGAAAGGGTCCGGCATTCTCAAATTCGACAGCCGCTGCTCCGCCGAACGCGCTTTGGGGCTTCAGGAAGTTTGGCACTATGATCCTGGGGATCCTTCTGGCAGGGAGTCATGTTAACCAGGGTTGTAGTCAGTTTTAGCCCGTTTCAATTCGGACTCTTTTTTGGGGCCGGCTGTGAGTGCCCCTCTCGGCCGAAAGTCCTTTGTAAGTCACAAGGTGTGCAAAAACGGCGTGGAGCTCCATGGCATACCTAGGGTTTTCAGTTCGTGATGAATTGTTGTTTTTGGTTGTCCAATGTGTTGCTTCCGCATTTTCCTTAGTGGCACAGGCGTGTCACAGCACTGAACGGGCATGCAGCTTGTCGGATGTCACTTTTGATAGCGGCGTAGGCCATGAGTTGGTGGCATCCCAGGCATCCCCATCCCACTGAATGTAGAGTGAGGTCCGGATTCCGAGGCCACGGAAGCACAGCCACGCCTTCCAAGACAAAAAGCGATGCAAGCTCTAACCCAGAAGCCCGGGTATCATTTCGCATCTTTGTATGTTTGCTTGGGTCATCAAGAGGTTCAACCGCAAAAAAGGAACAATGGCAAAGTGCCTTTACAACAAAAGAGATGTCTAGTTTACCCATGCGGATTTTGTTGGCTCCCCTTTGGATTCAGAAACCTTGCACTTCCCGTCAGGTGCTGAACAACATGCAGTTTGTCGGCGCGGTGGTGTCCATCTTGGGCGGGGTCTTGTACGGGAAGGCGCGCCAGGCCATGGAATTTGAAGTGGAGGAGAAGCGGAGTTTGGTCTTCAAAGGCGTTTGAAGCGCTTCAACGGATTCCTGCCGCCAGCGGCGCCGGAGAAAGATTTGAATGCCGTAAGACTGGAGTGTTGTGGTAATGTGTTTGTGGTGCTTTTTACAAGGGCCAATGCCCTTGGCTGATTTCGGTGTTGGATCATGTCTTGTTGTTTGTTGTTTGTTTGTTCAGGGAAATGGTTCCCAACTGATATGGAACCTGATCCGAATGGAAGATAAAGGACGGCTCGTAGCTGCCAGATTGGTCCTGGGTCAGAGGCCTGAACGAGATGCTGAGATGTACAGAGAGTACAGCGAGCTGGGAACATGTTTGGAAAATCCTCCACATGAGGAGAGCATGCAGGCAAAAACAAGTGGTGTGCAACTTGGGATCAAGCACTTGGAAAGCTAGCGAAGAGGCTGTTGACTTGCCCAGTGAGGATCATATTCTTGATGTTTGGGCATCCGGAAAAGACAGAGGTCTTTGGCAGGCCCATTCTCATTCCACCTGGAGAAGCAGGTAGGACCCTAGTTTCGCGATTCCCTGCCTGTTTTCCCTAAGTCGTTTCAATGCAACATACCAACTGTGTGTTTCTTTAATTTCTTGTTTGTCTTCGACTACGTAGTACAAGAATTGGCTTCAACTTTTCCGACTGCCTAGGGAATCAAGAACCCGTAAACATGTCATATCCTGACTAAAACATCGTGTTTTTTCTCGATGTTCTGAAAACATCGTGTTTTCAGGGAAAAAACACATTGTGTTTTTGCTAAAACCCCTTAAAAATTGGCTTCTGAGGCCAAACAGTCATTTGGAGCAAAGGGTCAAAGGCAAGGGTCGGGAGTGGAATTCACACAGGCATCACCCTTTAAGATTTCAACTGAGGGCAACGCTCTATACTGAGTATGCTTCAAATTCCAAGGACCACATTGATGAGCCTGACAGCCAGGGTGCGCAGCTGGCTTCAGTCTTTAACCTGAAGGCTGGCGCCAGGTCATACCGAACCAGTTTGAAGGGGGTGCTGGAATCCCAAAGCTCCTTTTGGTGCAAAACAAGACCAGGTGACACCTTTTGAGATTGTTGTTATGAAATTTGAGGTGTTTTTTTTTTAAAAAATGGGGCGGGATCCTGCGGCTAACCGCAGAAACCCGTAGAAAACCCGTAGAAAACCCGTAGAAACCCATAGAAAACCCGCAGCCCCAACCGAAAACATTGTGTTTTTGGAAAACATCGTGCTTTCTAACCCGTAGCTAAACCGTGGAAAGCCCGTAGTAAAGCGTGGCAAGCCGTGGAAATTCTATGGGTTTTTCGGGTTCAACCACGAATGCGCTAGTTCGAGAATGTTGCTGGAAAACAACGAAGTCGTGAGCAAAAGCACGGTCTTTGCTTGAGCTTGCGCGCTGTTTGAAGCCAGCACGCCCTCATCATGGCATTGCTGCTTGACAAGTGTCATAAAACCGTGGTGCTTTTGACTATTTGGGTCCCCGGCCTCCTTCTTTCAGATTGGAGTTGCGAAAGACGAGTGGCGAATGCGAAGCTGATTTCGTTACGAGCGCAAAAGGGGAGGGCAATGGGAGATTCTGAGGTTGAGATGATGCTCTTGAGATCTTTTGAGAACGGATGGCTTGAAATCAAAAATGCCGTGTTTCCCAAAACATTGTGTTTTCCCAAAAAACATCGTGATTTTTTGTAGGTATGACATTTTCATCGGTTTTTGAGGCTCCTGGTGGGGTTTGAACCAGTGGGTGCTTCCGCATGCGCGGAGGTGGCTTCCCAGACGGCCTTTGCATGTTGCACCTGGCATGGAGACAGCAAAAGCAGAAGCTGTTGGGGTTGCGTTGGTGTTTTCGGTTTGGCTCTTGGCATTCAAATTCTTGCGACCGACATCTAGACGGGCTATCAGTGTTGCGGATTTGCAAATCTGCTCGCAAGCAACAAGTCAAACAAAAGAAAAGATTAAAAAAGGCATGGTAATAAACATGGTGCTATATAGGTGTTTTCTGCAGCATTACCACCAACGCGTACCTTGGTGTGATCTGTCGGGATTCGCTTCAAAATCCAGGTGATTCCCGGCAACTCGTCCAAGGATTGTGGACTCTGCTCTGTCATCAGTTTGCCGTTGGCTGTTATAGGATGCCTGACATGCTTCAACGAACGGGTGGGTGGGTGGTTGGGTGCGTGCGTGCGTGCGGTGGCTGGGCTCGCGCTTGTGCGCCATGCCACTGAATTCGCTGCCTGCTTCGGCTCCGCCTTTTGAACACGTCAGTTCGAGCCAATGGCGGTGGTTCTGCGGCTAGCGGAGCTGCTGATCGCCGGTGTCTTCCTGTCCACCTACTTTCTGCCCGATGGCTCAGCACTCGCTGCGTATCTGCCGGCCTTGGACGAGGCCGGCTTTGTGCTGCTCGTGCTGGGCTCTGTCCTCGGCCTGGGCGTGGTTGTGCGCTTGCAGTTTCTGGGACCCATTGAGCTGAGGACGGCCAACCGGCTCTGGAAATTCGCCATGGCCGCGCCGGACGAGGCCTACGCTAAGGCGCAGATGGAGGACATGCATGTTAAAACGACGCTGGATTCTTTGTGCGCCTGTTTGTCTTTTTCATGAGTATGTTCCGCGCAAAACAGAATGGAGGAGCCAATGGAAGCTGAGGTAAGGCTGAACCATGACCGAGAGGGCGTGCGCGCGTTCCGTTCGGGTCCAACATCCTTAGATCTTTGCAAAAGTAAGCTTGCAGGATTGAAGAAAATAATCACAGATCACTACTGATTGGGACTTTCTGAAGGCGGAGTTGATTCCGACATGTTTTCCAGGGAGCCAGCGCGAGAAATCCAAGCCAGAACACCTCGGGCCATGTTTCGTTAATTTACCAGAAAAGTTGGGCACAGCTTCTATAATAAGAAGCCTTCCGTTTTTGTGTTCTATTTGCTTGTGCCAAATGGCTTTGAACTATCTTTTGGGACCCTTTCCCCGAGTATACTCGTATTTCAGGCAGAAGATGAGCTTCCTTTTGATGGATGTGTAAAATGGGGGACATGAGCGGCTGACATAGAAGGAGTTACTGGGGGCAATTCTAATTTTCAGCAAAATCAGGGGGCCAAGTTTTCCCGCGTTCTCTTGGAACAAAGCATATTGTTCTTGTGTCCCTGGGTGTTACTTTTGATGGAGATAATCCTAAAAATACTGAACAAGCTACCAAGTGACATAGGGTGCTACATAATTACGACTAGTTCACTCACATATGGCTGTGGGTCAAAACCATTGGTACCATGTTGGGATAGGTGCACCACCCATTTTAGTCGGGATTTTAGTGGTTGGATTGGGATGTTCACTGGGGGGTACGATTTGGCTTTTGACCCATGGCCATATTTGTGACTGCAGTGGTTTTAAAGTACCCCTCTAAATGCGAGTCTTATTGTTTGGGCCCTCCACACGTAGCTTTTGTTTTTCCCCCGCGCCCTGAGGACAAGCCGTTTGTGGAAATGGCGATTGCCTATTGCGTCGGCTGGTTGGTCGCCCTCATTTTGACGATCGTGGCCTTTAGTCGCCCAGATGGGATGGGCTACTGAGGTCTCCTCTCGTGTTTTTTCTTCTTTTTGTCCGACATTGTAGAAAAATGAAGCAGAGCAAGATCTGTTTTGAGGATTCCAGACGTGGGATAAGAACTATATGTGTGTGTGAGTGTTTTTTGTTTGTTTGTTCTCGAGGCTGCCCTTGTCTGGTTTCTTCGTTCTCGAGATCAAAGGATAACCGATGCTTTTTGGCCCCACCCCTCACTGTAGCACCCCATCTCTTTGTGATTGAGCTCGTTACCCACTAAACATAGCTTCCAAGCTGCGGTCCCGCTTTGTCTGGAGATGTGATTTCCACCTCAAAACCAACTGAACCAAAGGTCGAACAGGGGTTGGTGGACAAACTATCCCTGGTTTTCGTTTAAATCTACCCATGGGCTGGTGCTGATTTCGGCACATGGGTGGCCCATTGTGTTTTGTTTTTAGGTTTGGATCCTCAAAATAGCCAAGGTTGGACCCTGAAAATTAGCTTCGGTGTTCCTTTTTGGTTTCGGGTTGAGCGCTAGGTCTGGGAGTGATGGTGGACCTACTCCGGGAGCTCATGGTCCTGGGAGTTTTGCTGGTGCCCTTCGGGCTTCTCCTCGGCGACTCGCTGGGCGTTTGGGCGGGCTCCGGTGGAATCAAATCGAAGGGACCCGGACCCAGGGAAGACCCAGGGAAACCCCGTTGCTGAGATGCTAGGTTTCTTGTGATTTTGCTCTTGGGGTTACTTTGCTTTCTCTTTCTATTGATTTTCCTCCTGAGGTTCCTCCCCTTTCTCTTTCTCAAGGTTTTGCTTCTTGGGTTACCCCCCTTTCTCTTTCTGAAGCTTTTGCTCTTGGGGGATACTCCGCTTTCTCTTTCTTTAGATTTTGCTCTTGGGGGATACTCAGCTTTTTCTTTCTTAAGTTTTTGCTTAAAAGGTTAGTCCCCTTTCTCTTTCTTAAGATTTTGCTCTTGGGGGTACTCCGCTTTCTCTTTCTCAAGGTTTTGCTTCTTGGGTACGTTACTCCCCTTTCTCTTTCTGAAGCTTTTGCTCTTGGGGGATACTCAGCTTTTTCTTTCTTAAGTTTTTGCTTCTTGGGTTACCCCCCTTTCTCTTTCTGAAGCTTTTGCTCTTGGGGGATACTCAGCTTTTTCTTTCTTAAGTTTTTGCTTAAAGGGTTAGTCCCCTTTCTCTTTCTTAAGATTTTGCTCTTGGGGGTACTCCGCTTTCTCTTTCTCAAGGTTTTGCTTCTTGGGTTAACCCCCCCTTTCTCTTTCTGCAGGTTTTGCTCTTGGGGGATACTCAGCTTTTTCTTTCTTAAGTTTTTGCTTCTTGGGTTACCCCCCTTTCTCTTTCTGAAGCTTTTGCTCTTGGGGGATACTCAGCTTTTTCTTTCTTAAGTTTTTGCTTAAAGGGTTACCCCCCTTTCTCTTTCTTAAGATTTTGCTCTTGGGGGTACTCCGCTTTCTCTTTCTCAAGGTTTTGCTTCTTGGGTACGTTACTCCCCTTTCTCTTTCTGAAGCTTTTGCTCTTGGGGGATACTCAGCTTTTTCTTTCTTAAGTTTTTGCTTCTTGGGTTACCCCCCTTTCTCTTTCTGAAGCTTTTGCTCTTGGGGGATACTCAGCTTTTTCTTTCTTAAGTTTTTGCTTAAAGGGTTAGTCCCCTTTCTCTTTCTTAAGATTTTGCTCTCGGGGGACTCCCCTTTCAAAAAGAGTGGCTGAGGCGGTTGACAGTTCGCCGGACTTTCCCGTGGTCTCCACGGCTTGAGTAGTTCCGGTGGTACCCGGGACAATTCCAACCGCCCCAACTTTGATGACTCGGCCAGGTCTTATACTGCCCGCGTTGCAAATTGCGGTACTCCATACCATCGCTTCGTAGGGTTGACAGTTCAAAGACTGCTGAACTTTTGGTCGGTGAACCTGCCCCCCCCCCATTTTGTGAGTTGCCTCATTTGGAGACAAGCCGAATTCTTCCAGGAATGAGCTTAGCCAGGGCATGAGGTTTCATGCCCAGGACCAAAGCGACACGCATGTTGCCGATAAATGCCGCCTGTGTTCAGTGGCATAGAATGTGTTCCTCCTTGTCGATAGTACGGATTGATCAGAGTTTGCAGTGTTCAGTCATAGACTGGTAAAACCACGTCTAAGCAGGAGCCAATCAATATGATGTGAACTGTACCTCCACTCCCTAGAGTAGGAATGTCGTATTTTGCCGTATGGGTTTGTCTCCAAATCACTAGGCGGTTGCATGTCCTGTGGCGAGGTGACAGACAATCTTGGTGCCTCAAGGGTGAATGTTGACCCCGGATGAACAAGCCCCGGTTCATTGACAGGGGCTGTCCCTGAGTTTCGTGGGAACACCCCCATACTAATAACAGGGGGGTCGATTAATCCATGGATATCATGCCAAGCGATTCTGAGGGTGATGTTCAGTTGCTGTTGGTTGATCTTGCAGCTGAGCGGCCAGTTGCGGCCAAGTTCTCTCCGTTCTTCTCACTTCGGTGAGGTTCCAGAAGCTGCCCTCGAAAGAAGACAAGCTGGACAATGGCCGCATATGGCCGTCACAGGAATGAAATATTCGAGTTTGTCTGAAATCAGAGGAACCCACGTCAATATCCCTCAGCAAGATTGTGTTTTCCCTTGAAAGACCAACCGAACAAAACAATTGGGCTGCTTTTCGGTGGTCCGATGTATGTTTCCTCACAACTGTGGACCCACCGTGGGGGCCTCGGTTTTGCTTCAGCCAACCCCAAAGAGGATCCATTTCCAATGAAACAAGCAACTCATTTAGGCGTTTCTGAAACTGGGTGCTCCCCCCCTCCCAAAAAAATGCGGGTTGGTGACGTTCTGCATTCCAGCAGTCCATTTAGGTCAGTTTTCGGATCGTGCGGAGCCCTGAGGCTTTGGCCTACACAAATATTTATCGCCGGAGGCCAGGGCGATGTCTCCAGCGGTTTTGCTTGGCTTCATGAAAAATAACTTTCAGAGATGATGACATGGATGACGATATTCAACTAGAAGCGATTGCCGGTTTCCAAGCACCAGCCTCATGCGGATGCAATTCCCAGATTTTGTCGCGTTTACCAAACCGTGGATGGACATATAGGACCGCATGCCTTCCAGAAGGTTCGATCAGCAGCCCCGTAAGACTGGAAATCGGGATTTTTCTGGAATGCTCTTCGTTGCCCTCCCGGCAACCATAGCTGACGATCGGAAGCTAGACGACTTCCCTCTGGTACCCCCCCTGTCCACTTCCATGATTGTAAAGAGGGTACTTCATTGACTCACTTCCTGAGTTCCTGGACTCTCTTCTTTTTGGGTTTAGGCGATGGTATGGAGTAGCGCAATGTTACTTGGGGGGCGGCTATCAAAGTTGCGGCGCTTCAAATTCCCCCAGGCACCACCGGAACTGCTCACGCCGTCCTGTGGAGACCACAACAAGTCCGCTTATTTATGCTGTTTCTTGGGTTTGGACCATTTTAGTGCCAAACAAGAAGTTTGGGAGCTTCTTGTTGGCAAATACATGCGAGTTTCCTTTGTATATGACTGCAATGGCGAGGACTGCCCCAACCCCTAACCCATCAGGTAGCAGCGTCCAATACCCTCATCAGATGTTTTGGTAGATGGTTTTATTTGGTTTCATGTGGTTGTTCCCTTCACTGAGGCTTTTATGGACATGTTATGTATGCATGTACGTATGTATGTTTGTCAAAATATTATATTAATATATAATATGCAACATAAATATACCTGGACCCTCAAAAAGGAACATGTTTTGATGTTTTTGCTTATTACATGTTGTTGCTTGTTTCGTCAAATGAGCGGAATTTCCAACATCTAGGCGGAAACTGCCAATTGCATGTTTCGCAGCAATTGCTGCTGATTTAGCCTGATCTTATACATCGACCAGCGTTTCTCGAAGGGCTTTCATGCGTTTCATGCGGGCACCTTCCAGAATAGGAGTGGGACATGTAGGTTTCCATAACATGGTGCAGGGATGCGCCGCAACCCCAAACAAGGTGAGGTTCAGCTAGGAAGTTGCTCCAATTGTTGCAATCAGTGGATTTGAGCCGAACTTCCGCGGAAAATACTCGGAAATCGGCACAAAGGCCAAACACACTTTGTTAAGACTAGCCCGTGTCGCTTGAACAAGTTGCGGACTGGGCACCAGTCCTATGTGGCTCTCATGAACATCTGGTGAGGAATGGTACTCAACATGGTAGTTTTGATGACAGTCCACAGGTTGAAAGCGTCTAGAGTTCGTTGGCTTGGAATTGACCATGGAATTGATGAGTGCCAAGTAGTGGCTGTCAAGCAACCATGGAGAGGTCGAACCCAAATTCGTGTGTTTTGGCGTAAATGAGTTTTTCCCCAACAATTCGCGTAATTTTTGCTAATTAAGGAACATGTTGGGAAATTGGTCTTGAAGTTCTATATATATATATATGATAGAACCAACATGTCTATGAGGGTGATCCACCGGATCTCACAGGTCCTGGCGTTGCTGTTGCCCAGTTTGGGCCGCTTCGGCTTCTTCTTCAGCCTGGTGCTTCTGCTTCATTTCGTGCACCTGATGTGCCAGAATCAGACGGAGGAAGCCGATGCCTGGGGGCCCAAAACGGGGGGATTTCCACGTTCTCCTCGTGTAGAGTTGCTTTGTGGGTGGACGCGTGGCAACCCAAGGGAAGGTCCCAGTTAACTCTGGTGGAAGGCCTTTGGACAGGTTGTTCTTGCACTTGTGTACGCTTGTAGCTGTGGATTTCGGATGGTTGCCGCTTTTCTACATCCTGTTTGCAGCCTTTGAAGGACACCATGGACACCACCAAGAGACAGGGAGCCACATGTTGGTTCATGTCTGTGGTTTTGCTGCTTAGTATGCTGAGTGTCAGTCATGCGCGGTTTGGCTTCTGGGTCCGCCCATATCCATGCACAGTTGCATGTTAGTTCAACAGCTATTGTTCGCGGAGGGTGTTGACAAAAGACTTTGGTACAGCGGATTCCCAAAGATTTGCAAGTGAACCACACCCAACCCCGAATCCAAGGTAAATCGCTTCCACTGACAGGCTTTTCCTGTCCCGAGAAATGGGAAGCGGGCGGGGCTTCAGTCCAAAGTGGGCCTTTGAACCCAACTGGGTGTGCGCTTTGTGAATTTACCCTTTGTTGGGTGGTTTACAAGGAAACCAAATGCAGATGACCCATTTTGGGGGGTCGCCCTAGTTTGAGTCAATCTCATGCAACTTCTCACACCTCCATAGAGCTCTCTCTCCCTTTCTTTGTGAGCCTTTACGCCTAAGGACTCTTATCGTTTTTTGGGGGTGGGGTTTGTTTTGTTTCTTTCAAATATTTAAGGATATCTTTTTTTGGGGGTCAGGCCCTGAAACCGAATCTTGGGAAGTCGTACCTGACCGAGGACAAGAACGAGGCACTGCTTGCCTGAGCGCGGAATGCCGCCACATTCGGAAGAGCCTCGTGGTCCACGCAGCTGGCGCAGGTGCAGTTCTCTTAAACATGTTCAGGTTTGAATATTGGATGTTTTGGAACATCCTGTTTGGTTTGGAATCTTTGCAGGCAGAGTTTTTAGGTATCATATTTTGAGGCGAGGAGTATACATGCTCGACAACAGAATCGATAGACACCGGTAAGTATTTGTTCAAGGCCAACATACAAAACCGGATAGGGGCCCACCTGAAACTGATGCTCTGACAGTTTTCTCATTGCCCCTCTACCAATCATGTGAGGGGTGCTGCCTAAATAGATCCATACCACCTCACTTGACCTTACCTACCTTCCAACCCCCGTAACTGGAAATGCAAGGAGTTTCGGTCTGGTGCAGTAGGCAGTAGGTCAGCAACTTTCTACCTGGTTGCTTCTTAGAAGCAATTGGTACATGCGCCTCTTTCGAGCCAAGCCAAGCCGAACGGCTCGATCGGTTCGACAAAAGCGCGCGGGGCGCTGGATGGTGTCCAAGATTCTGTGGCTGGTCGAACATAGCCCAAAGTGGACCCTGGAAATGGAGCGAAGGGCTAAAGCCTGCAGTCCAATTCCCGGTTTCATGTTGACCACCCAAATGGTAGGTATGGTCATCACTTCAGATCAATCAGCGGTTCAAGCGGCCTCAGATATTTGAGAAGTCCGAGAGGCGATATCACCTCAGCGATTTCTTGCCATGAGTTTGTGGACTTTATGCAAAAACAATCCACTCAGGAAGTGAGCCAATGCGCAACTTGTCCTGTACGTTTCCCCGAACCTTTTTGGCCCATGAAAGGTGAGAATCCCTTGGTGAGGTGACGTTTCCCCGAATCTTCAGTTGCCACCCACAAGAAAAGCGCAGCCGGCGGCGCGAGGATGCAGCTCTCGCGGCGCCGGGCGCCAAGAGCAATCGGAGAGGCGATCTCGAGGTAGCGATCTCCGGCTTTTTGGGGAAAATACGAGCTGAAGAAATCATGGTTGTTGGGGAAAGCATCGCCCTTTGGGGAAAACATGGGAAAACCTTTGGGGAAAACATGGTTGTTGTTGGGAAACATTTTTTCCATTTTTGCTTATTGTGGTTTGGCGGTTGAAATCCCCGCTTAACTGCAAACAAATAAATTGTTGCTCCCCTTCCAACGTCAGCCAAGCCAAGTTGTGCACGTGGGCAATCCCATATTTCAGGTTTGGGAAGCACGGTGCTGTTGGCACCGTGTATAATTGCGGCTACCAGTCACCGATTTGGATGCAAGGAGGAACAAAAGGTTTGGGAAGTATTGTAGAAAAGATGCGGACAGCAGGCATGGAACCTAGCAGAGAGTTCCTTTTAGGGGAACTGGGTCTGCTCCAATACGACTCCAAGGTAGGAAACCTGTATGTCCCCAACCAGCGCAGCGGTATGTATGCGGGATGGGCGGGATTTTGACTCAGAATCTGATGGTTTTCCCAGTGTTGGCTTGTGTGTTTGTGCGTGTGTGGGCCTTTGGGACTGCATGGTTTCTTGCTGGTGTTTGTGTTTCTGCTACTGGTTGGTACACGTCCTGAAGCCATGGTTTGTCTTTTGTATCTTCAAACGCAATTCAATTTGAGGGACGTCCTTCAGGGGCTTGCGCTTCATGCCTTTCGCATTGGGTTTCGCATTTTGCAACACATAGTCGCCTCTCGACCTGTCGGATGACTGACCTCCCGAGCCTGCCTAAGGACAACCAGTACCACGCTGCCTCAGACTACCACAGAGGAAGAGGCAAGCTCGGCAGGGGTACCGTTGGAGTTCTTGCTTGAGGAAGTCCGTGTGATTTGAGTTTAAAGGGCAACCAAAATAAGACCAGCGATTTTGGGGCTCAGTTCCCGGTTTGAGGCAAAGCACGTTTCTAGTGGTCGCGTTCATTTGGCAAGTCGGAATGAGGCGTTGCGCCTCAAGGTGGGAGAAAGAGTCTCAATGGTTCCTTTGGGCGTCTCTTGAAAGAAGGCTCGTTTGTTGTCTTCCCTAACACCATCCAAAAGGTGCCCTTGACAGGAGACCTGTCTACCCTCTGTCCTTGCGATCCTGACCCTGGGATCGCACCGCTCTGCGACGCTTCAGGAATCTACAATGATATCTATAGTATCCTCCCCAGAATTAGCTTCCCTTGTTTTTGTGCTTTTTGGGGTCCCCTTTGTTTTCAACCAGCCAGGCAACACAAATTTGTCAGTTTTTTTCTTGGGGTCCTTATTCCAGCCAAGGTATGATTTCTTAATTGATCACTCTTTGATGGGCACCAATGTGCTCAAAGGCTCTAGTAGGTCCTCCAATAGAGAGGTTGGGGGTTAGGGTACCAACTTTTTTCGGTTGCCTAATTATTGTAGGGGAACCCTCCCAACCAAAAAAGAAACGGTGAGAAGCGGCATCTGTATATATATATATATAACCTCGGTACCTCGACATGCCCTTGAACCAAAAGGGGCGGTATACTGCCACCATATGGCCAATATGAAAAGGATAGATGCCGCATCCCTTGGGCAGTCGTGCCCGCTTTCGGCCCCGAATCCAGTACCGTGGGACAAATGGTACGGATGCTGAGATATTTGAAGAACACCAACTAGGTCCTCCAGTAAGGAGGTTAGAATAAGGGTACCAACTTTTTCTGTAGTCTATTTTAGTCGGGGAACCCTCCCCCAAAAAGGAAACGGTAAAAGAAACGGCACCAATTGTCATGTACAAAAGGATTAACGTCGACCCAGGATTGAGGATGTTCCAACCATTCAAGTTGCATACCACTCTCCAGAAGGGTTGTACACAGCAAGCTGATCGGTGCGTGTGTGTCTATAGCTTTCCTGCTTCGCTTGAGAGAGAGAGTGTTGTCTATTCCGGCTCATGTTGACTTGGACAGGTTCTAGTGACTCGCAATTTATATTGGTTTGCAAAAGACTAATGTCCCTTTCCTGGGGGCCTCTCCTTTCACGTGGGATCGCTATTTTCACCCAGGTTCCTTGGTGAACTTGATCCTGAAGCACCAGAAAATCGGCCCAAGTTACGTGTCAACAGGAGCATCCCTGAAGAAAGGCACACCCACCTGTGTTCGCAGTGCATTGGTTTGACCATGGTTGTTTGAACTGCCAGTGGAAGTACAGCCGCTTTCGCTGTGCCCCTTTCATGGCTGTGCTTTTCCGCCCAAACCATGGTGTTCTTGCCACTTGGACGAATAAAAAGCCGTTGATTGAAGCTATCCAACAGACTGGAAGAGCTGAGTGCTCTTGCCGGAAGGCAAAAAGGAATGTCCTCATCAACGTGTTCGTTCCAAGACGGGCCAGTTTCAGGATCCTGTCGGGATGTTATTCGATTCGGCAGCAGGAAGGCGTTGTTTGCATAGGTGTCCTTTTTGGTTGTTTTGGGAAACAAAAATAGATGGCCCTGGTTTACCTGGTGGTTAATCTTCTACCAGGGCCATCCATTTCCCCTCAAAGGATACCTATATATGGTTGTTTGGCACTGCGTGCTCAGGTGGGCGCCGTGTCCTTGGTGGCTTCCATCAACTTCAAGGCCGCACCGCTGTGCATCAAGCCCATGGAATCGAAGGAAGTAAGTCGCAAGAGGTGCCCGTTGGGTTTCGCTTTAAAGAGCTTTCCGGAGCGACCGGGGGATCCCTGGAATTGACAGCCACGTGACCAATATGTGTTTCTGCGCTATGCATTTGGTGCTAAACAATAATTTGGTTTGTGGTTTCCTGCTGACAGCCTGAAGTCACCCATGATCCGCTGTATCCAGTTGTGCAGTGGCACCCTTTTGATCTTCTTGTTTTGTGGGTTTCCTACCAAAACCCCATTCAACATGTTGGCTCAAGCTGCTCAAGTGGTATTTGCTGAATCTATCTTGTTGAATCCATGATAATCGCTCTTGAGTCCAACCCTTCCCTCTGCCTAGATGTTCGGGAGAACGAACGAACGTGCGGTACAAAGATTCAGCTATATGAGCGTAACGGTACCTCGGCACAGGAGTGGATTTACCTAGACGAATGGATCTGTTTGAAGGACGATCCGAGATTTGTGTTGGATGTTTGTGATGGCAAGCTAGTTCGGAGGACGGCAGTTCAGCTTTGGACACGCAACCATACCGCTTCGCAGAAATGGGAGTTGCGGCAACTGTCGGATGGCGTCATCAGGCTCAAGAACGTGGGCGAACTCTGCTTGGACGTTCGTGATCAGCAACTGAGAGGCGGCACAAGGGTCCAAATCGAGAACTGCAGCGGAAACGACGCACAGCGATGGATTCTCGATCATCGCCCGGCCGTCCAGTTGTGTTCGATGACCCCTTTCGCATCAGGCTCAGCACGGCACGCCTTCAGAGCGCGGATCCTGTGCGAAGGGACCAGATGGGACCAGACTTGTTTCTTCTCCCGTGGCAAGGCTGTCGTCGCAAAGATCTCTCAGGGATGGGTGAAGGACTCGCGCGGAGGATGCGTGAACCTTTTGGATGGCGTGAAGGACTTGCAGGAGGCAGCTGCTTGGGCTGACAAGTTCGCCCGCAAGTTTGAGGGCAAAGGCCCTAAGAAGATTCGTTTCGCAAACACCGGCCTTGCGCCTTGCGATTGTTATACGGATGAAGGGTGGGCGGGCGTCGTCCAGGTGGAGGAACAAATCGAGGGGAAATTCGAGAAGTTTAACGAAGCAGTGGCCTCGGCAGTGGAACCTCGGCACAGCGAAGCAAACCACACACCAAATTTATTCTCTCATTGGATCGCCCAAGAGACGAATCTGAAGCTGATGATAAGCAACCTTCAAGGTGTCAAAGGCAAGGACAGCTATACGCTAACGGATCCTTTTATCCATAGAGACAGAGGCGCGATTGCCGAATGGTTGCGCAGGCACAGGTGCAACAAGTTTTGTCAGAAGTTTGGCTTGCCTCGCACAGTTGATGACGATTGACCTTTGGCCTTGATGAGAAAAGCACGGCTTGCCTCGCCGTTTCCTTGTGGTTCCCCGAGAAGATTTGCTAGAAGGGCGTCCCTGTGGGAAAACACAACCACTACTCTATATAGTATTTCAGGCAGTTGTTGTGCTGGAAACGCGTCTTACTTGACATAGCACGGCCATGCACATATGCGCTCCTCTTACTCACTCTTCCTCTATCTCTGAAAGGCAAACTTGTCAGGGAAAATAGGAAAGAGAGAGTGTAAGGACCTAAGAAGCCCTATCGCGCGGAGGGGTATTACTCACCCCCCCTCCCCGCGCACTTCCAGGCCTGCAGAGGGTTTCTAATTCATCTCAACTAATCGCTTTACATTTCTGGCAGCGTCCAAAACAGATAGAGCTTTTTGTTTTTGATGTCCAAGATAGCTACTTGATCCGAACAATCGTCTTTAAAATCACAGGAAAGTCTTCGCAGATCGTCTGCTTCGACCTCTGAGGATTCGATGTTCTATCTCTTCTTCGGCTTTGTTTATTGAATAAAGAAGGTTCTCATGCCGCCACAGAAATAAATGGCCATGGGTCAAAACCACGTCGTACCCCCAGTGAACATCCCAATCCCCACTAAAATAGGTTCTAAAATGGGTGGTGCACCTACCCCAAAATGGTACCATTGGTTTTGACCCACAGCCAAATTGTCTTTTCTCCACCGTCCCTGGGTCCCTGTTGGGACATCCGTCAGGTGGAGGGCTTGTCCTTCCGTCAGCTGGTGGCCGATGAAGCTCTGCTGGAGCAGTTTGAGTCGGTGCTGCGAGGATCGCGGCCCCTTTGTTGGGGGGGGCGGCAAGGGCGGGGGGCCGACTGCTTTTCAAAAGCCGGCTGGTTCCCCTGGCTTTTGGATGGTTTCCTGAAAGAAGGGTCCCTGGAAAGAATGGGGAAGGTACCCCTAGAGCTGGGGGAGAGTACTTAACGACCAGTTCATTCATCAACCCCAGTTTCTTAACTGGCTTTGTCGACCCTTCATCAACTCCAGTTTTTTGTGCACAACTGGGTGAATTGTGGGGAATCCTCACTTTTGGAGGGGGGGTGATTGATATGGGGTAAACACTTACACATGATTCTCCCATGATCGTGAGATAACTTGGTTGGACCAGCCCCTTCTATTCGTGTTGGCCCTTGTAGCACATGTAAATGGAGCGATCCAAGGGTATCCCCTGGTGGAACCAATATTCCTCTGCCCACGACTCACTTGCAGTGAATGGCGGATGTTAGCGGTTAGCCTGTTGTTTGCTTGCTGCAAACTAGGCCCCTTGCTTGACACAGATGCTAGCAGTGGGCCCCTTCTTTGTTCCACTTGTTTGCGGGGTTGGTGCGCACAAGGACAGATCTGTTATTACTATTTATCATTCATCTATGCGAATTCTCAGGGGCAGATGTCTTTTGACGCGTATGACAACGTTCAATTATGGCAGTAGAAGGGAATTTCTGTTTTGCTGTCATGTTCTGAACTTGGTAGATCCATCTTCGCACATGTGGACGCATGCTGGGCATGAATATCTTTCATCTGCTTTGTGTGGCTCGTGTTTTGGTTTGTTGGGTTTTTCTTGCCTGAGCAGGCTTGCGAAAAGCGGCAGATCCCTGGGAGGAAAACCCAAGTTGATCGGTCGACAGGAGCCCTGCAATCTGCCGCGCAGAGGGCTGGGCACGTTTCTCAGGCCAGGAGACCGCGCGATTTAAGCAGGGCCTCTGGGCTGAGTTGGAAATCGGACAACCCAACAAACCCAGAACTTATCCGGGGTTGCCTGTACTTCGCTTCCTAATGCGGTATGAACATGTCATCCAGCGCACCGGGGATGTACTGAGCCTATTAGTGTAGCTTACAGGATCTCAACTTGGTCAGGTGCTGGTGGTTGCGTAGGCTTGAAACTGGGGCACTCGGGGATCGAATTAGCAGGCCCGGCAATTGCAAAGAGTGCCCTTCCTTTCAGTCAAACGAGTCACCTACACTGTTGTCGGCCAGTGTTCACAACAACCTCTGGGGTCATCTGAATTCATAGTCACGTACGGCTTCTATGTCAGTTGCAAGGCTTACATGTTGAGTCACTATGTGAACCTGTCCCAAGATCCTAGTTGTGACGACAGTGTCGTCCATTCCCGCATGAGGCTGACATGTGCGTAAACGCTTATCAGTCTATCAAGTAGGCTGCCCATGTAAAAAGGTATGCCGGGTAGATTTGTTTCTTTAAACACACAGTAAATATAAGAAGAGCAATATATACCAGCTCGTTGCGAGAAGCTCTTAGACACACGCAGAACTTTGTACAGGACTATTTTCTTGCAGCGCTTGGCTGCCCGCCCACATTCAAGCGTGGGGTGGTGGACATGTTCTTCCTTTGGAGTCGATGACTTAGAGAACGCTGTCGGACTGTGCATGTGTGCTTAGGGGTTCCCAGTCTACAAGCAGGTGGGCACATCCATGACGGCCTAAGTCATGTAGGGGTTCTCAACATAGCGGTCCCCTATGGTAGTGTTCCTTTTGGCTTCTCTTTAAACATCAACCCAAAAGGCCCTGGGGTTCAACCCCCATCAAAATATGTTTTCACCCAAGTTGGATGATGAACATTAGGTAAGCAACGCTGGTTGTATGAGCCCTTTGTTTTTCATCCGCTTTCCAGTACGCGACCCTTGGGTCCCCGACCCAGGGGTTGTTTTTCGTTTGGGGGCTGTTTTTCGTTTGGGGGCCTTGGGCCTGCCCCCAAAACGGGGCTTTTTGGGATCCGTGTGCAACTCGTAACCGTCGTACTGATGGACGAAGTCCATTTCGCACCCGAGAAACCCGGGCATGATGATTCCCTATAAATACCAACAAATAATGGTTTCCCATGGCTCCAAAGAAACCCTGGTTTCTGATAATTCCCCTGCAAATACCCACAAGCAGTGGACTCAACCATGGTTTCCCATGGCGGTGCGAAACGGATTTCGAGGACCCATCCACAATAATTACAAGGTGTGTGTCTCAAAGCCCAGAAAAAGAGGGTCCAACATTTGGCTGTGGCAACCAAAAAACCGGTAATTTTCCAAAATGGCTTGCCCGATCGGTAAGTGGGTTAGCATGGGTACCAAAATCTGCGGACTTGGATCGTTGAGCTCAGGACTTGGATGTGCAGCTCTCTGCTGGATCGGTGGTTGCCGCGACCCAAGTGGACGTTCGTTTTGAGGGTCACGGAAAAATGGGTTGGAGACGTAGAATTGTATATACCGGATGGATACATATATAATATAATATATGTATTTATATATATATATATATGTATGTATATTATATACAACATGCGAAGATATATGTAGATTTCTGGTCACGCTCGTTGGGTAGAGGTGCCCCTGATCCGACCAGCAAATGTCCAAAGGCCAAGGCTGGGGACAGTCGGCATAGTGGTTGCGAAGGTGGGGCCGTTGCAACGGCGGGGGAAAATCAGGATGTCACCATAGTGGACCTCCCTATTGTCCTTTTTAAACTGATGGATTTTCTAGTTAAGTGCCTGCGAACTTGTGGAAGCATTCAACAACTCTTCAGGATGACAATTCAGGATGCACAGGCCATCACAGGCCCGAACACAGGCACAGCAGGCTGGGAAGTGAGAGGATAGCAATTTGATGTGTGGCTGACCATGGCCAGGGCAACTCACTCTGTCGCTGGAGGTCGCCCGCTGGGACATCGCTCTGAAGCAAGAATGGATGTGTCCAGCACGTTTATGCAGCCTCCCAAGTTTGTTGCCTGGATACAAGGGTTGGGTTACAGGCAATTCAACAGGGAAACAGCTTGTTTAAGGTGTTTTGGGGGCCATTTCCTGTAGATTGTCCTGTAACCAAGCCCCTTTGACTGGAATTGCACAGCCCGGTGCGACCCGCTTCTTATTTTCGCGCACTCGGGCACTTTTTGATCGCGCACTCGGACACTTTTTGATCTGATGCAGCACCGCCTTTGCAGGAGTCACGCAGGGCTTGTCAAACAGCGTACTGACAGAGTTGTTTGAGCCATCCAATCAGTACAAGGGAGGAGCTCTATGATGCCATTCTACGAATTGAAATAGGTGGACATAAGTCCAGTCTAGATGATACCCGCGTATCACTCACCAAGCGGTGTGTTGTCAGCCAGCTGAGGTTCAGGCACGAATGACGCCAGCAGTGTTTGACGGGGCCGGGCAACCCAGACGGATTGGCGATTGGTGTGGTCAGGGGATGCAGTCTACAATGGATGATTGCCTAACAGTCAAACTCAAGGCGTTGGAATTTGCGGGATTGTTCACCCCCTTCTGTGAGGAATGCGTGATTGAGCACGCATTACAGGAGTGGTTTCGCGCCATCCTTGTCACAGCGGGTGGATTGCTCGAGGGCCCATGCTTAAAAACCGCCCCATGGAAAAGACAAAAAGCAAAAACAAAATCTGCTTTGGCACGTGTGGAAGTTCCGGCTACTTGGGTGTCAGTGTTTTGCCCGGCGCCAACTTAGCCACAGGATCCACGGTGCCAGGAGCTCTCACCCCTTGTAGCATGATGTGGACTACACTCCCTTAGGCCAACATGGAAGCTCCCAGAAGGCCTTTGTAAATGGATCCAAGTCTTCAAAAGCATTCCTGGGTGTTAGTCTGGGGGAGGTTACAATGTATTGCGTTGCTAAACCGTTTCAATTGAAGGCACGGTGGGTCCACTCACTTGGCAACTTTAGAGCCTCCGGCCCAGTCCGCCGACATTGTCCTCTCCCTCTTCTCCTTCTTCCACTCTCCCTTGTCTCCTCCCCCGCGTGTTCTGTCGTCCTCTCTCCCTCCCTCTGCTCCCCATCCTCCCCATCCCCCCAAGCCTCTCTCTCCTCAATCTCCCTGTCTCTGTCTCTCTATCTCTCTCTCTCTCTCTCTCTCTCTGTGTCTCCGTCTCTTTCTGTCTCCCTGTCTCCTTCCTGTCCACTCCCCTCTACAGAAAAAGGGCACCCTTATTCCAACCTCTCTACTGGAGGACCTAGTCTCTCCCTCTCTGTCTCTCTCTCTTTTTCTCGCTCTTTCTCTCTGTCGCTCTCTCTCTCTCTCTCTCTCCCTCTCTCTCTCCCGCTCTCTCCCTGTCTCTCTCTCTCTCTCTCTCTGCATTGCAGCGTCACGTCCCCCCTGAGTTGCCTCGATGTCCAGGCACTGCCCCTTCATGACCCTGAACTGTCATCTCACTACTGGCTTTCCCCTTGATTTCCCCTTCATGTCCTTTTCACGTTTCCCATGATGTCCTGGTTATGTCCCCTCCATTGCTTTCAACTCCCCCTTCATGTCCCTGTCATTTTCTCGGTATGTCCGCTTCATTTTCCATGCATGTCCCGTTCTTTCGTTGCGAGTCAGTTCCCTGCATCTCGCGTCGTGCCGATTGGCTGCCTTGTCCTCCCCTTTTCATTCTACCTGCACTCCCCTTGTTTTCATTTCTGTCCCTTTCATGTCCCTTTCAGTTCCCCTTGGTTTCCCTTTCATTTCCCGTTGCTTTCCTGTCATGTCGACTTCCTATTTCCTCCCCTCATTTCGTTGCACTTCCTTGCATGTCCCCTGTGCTCCCCAGCATTTCCCGCAAAAAACTGTTTTTTCCAGCGTTTTCGCAAAGAGGACGTCCAAAAACACAGAGCTTTTCCAGATTTTCGGCGAAAGGAGAAAGGTGCTCGACACGCCGAGCAATGTCGGCGGATACCAATTTCCTTGAATCAGCTCCAGCAGCCACGGACCCCAAAGCCATTCGCCGTGAACTCGAAGGATCCCTCATAGCTGATGCTGCGTAAGACTCGGGGCGTGTTTGTTATGTGAACCATGTGGTCTGAACTTGCGGAATTCTCAGGTACAACCCTCAGTCGGTGGTAGTCTGGGTGGTTTGGAGATTTGAACCCTTGGCTCTTGTAGAGGGTAGGTGGGAAACCGCCCCCCAATACTCTAAACCACCAATCCACACCAACTGGAGGGAAGCAGGGAACCGCCCGCCGCCATCAAAAGATATCAATTCTTCTGCCGCTTCCAATATCCGGGCCCAGGACAGCCGGTCCAGCGTCACCGAGTCTTTGGTTCAAGGCCTTCACTCGCAGGCGTTGGCTTTCAGGCCTCTCGGTGCTTTCGTCTCACTCCTTGAGGCCCTCAGAGGCCTGCGTTCCTGGAAATGTTCCTGGGAAGCGCATTGTGGCCAAAGCAAGCCACTCGCGGGTTGGGCGCGGCTGGCGATGTTCGGACTTGCTTTGGCCAATCCGCTGAGGGTAGGTGGCTTGGGTTGGGGTTGGCGGCTGGGCGATGCTTCGTTTCTCCGCGGGTTCCCGCCTTCGCCGCCAGGCTGAGTCGCTGCAGCAGGGCCTGATCAGCCAACTGGCAGGGATCGAAGGCGGAAGTTTTATCACGGGGCCGCAGGCAAATTGACGAACTCGGGTCGAGTTATGTGGAAAAAGACCGAACGCATCAAAGGTCAGACATTTGGGGATATTCCAGGGATCTAAAGTACAACTTTGATTTACAAGTTTGAGCAGTAGTCACGAACCTTTGGGATGAGTTTTTAAAGGGCAACCTGTCCACCCACAGGCCCCCTTTGGGGCCTCCTCGTGTTGGTCTGCCGATCGTGTCAGCAATGAGCATTTTTCGGAAATTCCCCAGCCTAGTCAGAGGCAGATCTGCGCTCCATGAGGAGAATGCTTGCCATCTACAAGGTCGACTTGCCACAGCGGATGCGTATGAAGCAATGGTTTGAGCACATAGATGGTGAACTATGCTACGCTATTCAACTGCTGCATGAACAACATCATGCACATCGTTTCAAGTCGTTGCCCGCGGCGGTTCCATGCGGTTGTTCAACCCAAAAACAGTACCGACCAGTCTGTGCCAAACTGAAATAGGGACAGGCCACAAGGAATATTGATACTATCCGTAATCAGAGGCATCCTCCTAAGCTCAGACATTTCCAGAGAGTGGACTGAGGGACCCCTACTTGAGTGTGTGCCAAATATCCCATACTAAAACAAACAAAGCACGGACACCAACAAGACAGGGACAGCAAGACGTGGACAAGTGCTTCAGGTTTTCCAAGCCCTAAATTTAGCTCCGAGCCACGGACAAATGACTGTTGAGTCCAGGCCTGTCTTCGGTGACCGTCGGCGCCGTGTGGGTCACCCCAGTGAGTGCCACTTGGCTGCGTGGGCGGAGGTCACTCACTTGGATCGTCCATTTTTAGGATTGGATATCTCAAAAGGGTGGTTTTCCAATTTGGTGTCCGATGAAGTCCTCCGCGAAAAGGGCGCACACTTGTTGCCTGCACTCCTTCACCAGATGGGCTGCCCATGTGACAGGACCCTTTTCAAGATGAAGGGGACCTCCATTGGAAGGCTTCGTAGAGTTTTGTTTTTTGAATCAGATTGTGGACTGGTTGCGGCTTTCTTGTAGTTGCAGGCGCCCGTTAAAAAAACATAAAAATGTTGTTTTGGGGTAGGACTCACCAGGAAAGACATCGGCACCACACTTGGCACGGCGCTGGCCCCACAAATTTGGGTGGCGTCGCTCGGGCTTCGGCTGCTACATTCATGGTCGTTGCCCGGGTTGCTCTGAGCCGCATGGTCAAACCACGCGGGTGCAAAGTTAATCTTGGTTTTTGTTTTTGGTTTGGTATTTTCCAGGGAAACAAGCGTTCTACGCTTGTGACAGGTGGCAGGATCTTTAGAGCCATGAACAACTTGTTGATATTGTTTTGGGATTGGGTGTCATACACCGACAATCTGCATCCGCACCATTGGTTGGTTTCTTTCCGGATCCATCTTGAGAAAGGGGTCGGACACCCCGATCTACGTGTGGTTGTGACTCAGGATTGTGAGACATGTTTGCAACTTGAAGTTGCCCAGCAGCGGCTTCCAAGATGTCAAACCTTTCTTACTTGAAGAAAGAAGCTTGCTTCAGGGGAGTGCCAGGTACTCTTCAACGGCAACCCCACTGTGAACCTTTACTGGGGGGACGTGTGGGATTTCATCAGTGCCCGCAATTCGGCTTTTACTTTGGCTTCTTCTTTTGAGTTAGTTTGCTCCTTAGTTTGAAGATGTTTGAAGCTCCGAGCTGCATGAAACCAGTCACCCTATAGGTGTCCTTTTGGAAGTACAGGGTAACCCTCTTGAGGTGGGTCTCAATGTGAACCAAGGATTTGGACCGGAGTCAATCATCTTTTGTATGTGGTTGACAGAAGACATGCGTCTTTTTGAGAATTCCCCGCAAACAGCAAACACCATGTTGGGGTGCCCTATTCAAAGACACGCCCACAAGTCCATGATTTCCAACAGGGAACACCCCACGAAACTGGCTACTGGTTGGTGGACGTGTATCCCCCCATGTAGTTGACGGCACTACAGACACAATTGCGCGTTGGCCAAACCTTAGTCCTTGGCCTTTGCACAGGTCCGCCAAGAGTGTTCCCCAAGTCATCTTGGGCCAAAAAGCCCCGTTTTGAGCTCCAACATCTTCCTGTGCAGGTCCGAACCCCTTCAACGGAAGGTCCAATGATGCAAAAGGCGTCTAGCTAAACTTGCTTGTGCAATAGGTAGGGAAATTGGTGGGAATGAACCCAGGCTTTGGTACCCTTAAAGGAAACCACTAGTTGGATGGTTTATGTCGGGGTCACTCCATTTCTCATACCCCTATCGCACAAGTAAATTCCCGGCTGGGGAGCCCTGCAGTGGCCCCAATGCTCGCCCTCAACGCCAGCTGCAGGTGAGTTTGGCGCATGTGGTGGCGCCGCAGGCAGGCCCATGCACAACGCGGGTCGCTTCGGTGTCCCAGACATTCAGCGGTGCCTGGTTTATCGCCTTGTCTTTCCCCACCGGCTGACAGCTATTGCATCTCGGAGCTCTTTTGTGGTCGGTGTAAAGGGAAACCAGAGGACAACCACCAAATTTTGGAGCAAAACCCACCTGGGTATTTCCTGAAATGAGGAACCCCCCTTTGCAGGGTTTGAAGAGAGAAGTTGAATGGAAACCCACCATCTTCAGTGTCCTATTTGAACCGGCTCTGCCTTCGGCTGTGCTGGACAGTCAGATGGATCAAGGAGACCTTTTGGACAAGCCCAACAAGAATCAAACATCCTCTCTGGCACGCGCGACACAGGTGATCGATTTGTGCATCCCATAAAAGCTCTGACCCCGGGAGAGGAGACGAAGAGAGTTGCAAACGCAACTGTTTGGTGTCCTGTGACGATGGCCTTAACTCCTTAGCGGCCACGACCTCATAGCCGCTTTCCAACAATCACGGAGTTGTCGAGGACGTTTTGAGATGATGTTCATTCCTTTGTCCTCTCCATTCGCTTGGCACCTCCCACATCTGACTGGCTTGCTCGAATCCAACACCCCGCCTGGAAAAAGCCCAGCGAATATGAGGCAGCTTGGCGCTTTCTGATTTTGCTCCCAGAAAGAATCAAAGGGCACTGTCACAGAGACGTGAAATGAGGATTGTGTTTGGGCGGGGGCCCCGGCGTGAACGCGAAATCAAACGGCTCCCCTCCCACATTTGGGAGTACTTCCGTTGCAAGAGGACTGCCGTCCCAAACCACCCACTTGGCAAGGGTTGTGTAAGCCTCACAGAGGCTACCGCATTCAACCTGTCCGCAAACTCGTGAATGGTTGGTTTCATATTGGTTTGCTTTCTATTCTTTCCACCCCATTCACCCCTTAGTGGAGATCTTCGGCTTAAGCCAAACAACTCCAACTTATCAACAGCTTGGCCGTTTTGGCGAGGAGAATCCACAGCTGCACCTTCCCCCCCGGTTTAAGACGAGACAAACCCAAATAGGTGTGGGTTACCACCCCGGAAGAAACGCCCAACCTGATTTGAGGAGACTACGACGGCACCAGCGGAGGAGAGGGTGGGTGTGCCAATGCGTGTTGTAGCTCATACAGTATCTCGCTGAAATCAGGGTGCTCCTGTTTAGGCTGCCGCAAGTTGGTGGAAACCGACCATGGGCCAATTCGCTTACATTGCTCCTAAAAGTGTGGATTTTCTCCCTTCGGTATGCCAAACTAGACCCGCAAAAAGTGGAAACAGGACCTGTCTGTTTGAGATACGTGGCAATCATGTATGATGTACTCGATTGCTTGGAGGCATGTGGGCCAAGTGGATGTTCTCGTTGCACGTTAATTGTGTGCTTATGCATATGTCAGGACGGAGGCTTGTGAATTACTTCAGACAACATTGCTCTTGTCTCATGAGTGTGTCTTCTTTTAGGGGACGACCAAAATGGTGGTTTTCCTTGTGGTTTCCCTTGAAGCGTACCTCTAAAGAGGACACAGCCTTTCAGAAATATCCTACTATGGCTCAAGGGTTCTCGTTGGGATCCCCTTTGCGACAATGGCCAATGAGAAGTTTACCCATAAATCAAGGGCTCAGACAGTTATCCGTCGACCCGTGTTTGTGCTTTCTACCAATGAAGCTGTGCAGTGTTGGTCCCCACAGGCAACCATGTCCTTGCCATGTCATCTTTGAACTTTTACGCAAAAGCGTTCTATTACTTACTAGTGATCATGCTCATAAGCAGGACATGGGCTAGACTTGCAAAGTGGATGTTGTGGTCGTGTTGCTTAGTTGTGAGTGGTTGTTCAGCAGAATCAGAGTACCAACTGAACCAACTTATGGGAACCAGGGTCACCGAAGCGATCTGTCGATTTTCCTTGGGCCGAACGCCAACCCCAGCCTTCCCGGCTGAGCTGACCCTAAATGCGCAATGAAGGGCAGCTGAATTCCGCTCGGATCCTTGCGAGTTGTATGTTTGATCAAGGATGGGACTTCAAACATGTGAACTCTGTCAAATTTTGGGCTGAAGCTTGCCGTAGGGGCGTTCAAGCCAAAATAGTGTTGATCTCTATTGAACCATTTCTGGTTGCAGCCTATTTTTTTGGGTTGCTTAAGGTCACTCCAGGGTTACTATCCGCTCACCCCCTTCGATGGCAGGAGCTGGTGCCGTTGTGGGCCTTGATCGCGGTGGCAGTGTTCTCCGTGTGTGTCATGATCGTGGCCTTCATCGCCATGACGGTGCAACGCCGCTGGCGCCACAAGGAGACGTCGAAGAAGTTCTCGCTCTGATGCGTTGAACCTTCGGATGTGTTGCTGGTGCGAGAAATGCAGGGAATGAAGGAAGGAGGCTGGGGATTCCCTAAACCATAGGGCATGGTTTATAGGGGTCATAGTCTCATTCCCACCAGCAAGTTAGCTTCAGTTTCTGAGTTCCCGGAAGGTGCCAGGTTCTAGCCACGGATGGTCACCGAACCACTATCCGGGGTTCACATGTCTCCGCGGCAAGGGTTGCAAAGTCGAGCAAGTGGTTCCTTGCGCCTTTTTTTCCGTACTTGTTGTTCGGCCATTTGGTATGTGGTTAGCAAACTGGCTTACTTGATTATTTTGACGTAGGTTGCCGAACACATAGCTGGGCTGAACATGCTGAACACCCAATTAAAATCCCGGCTTGGGATTCTTAAGGATGATAACCCACGCCTCAGGCCTTGCCGGCCTTTACCGTCCCGGTTATTTGTGTTTGGGTGGGGGGTGAGACTCGGTTTGGTTTTCTTTTGGCGTCTTGCCTTTCAAAAACCGACCTTTAACTTTTTGGTTTGTCCATGTTGGTTCTTTTTGAGTCAAGGTGGCAAACGGTTAACCTTTGATATCCAGGTCCTTTAGACAAGAGAGGAAGTGCTCTTTGCCAGCCACTCTTGATTTTGTTGGCCTAGACGCCTAAGGTTCATTCCCAGATGAGTCACAATTAAATCCCGGGTAGATGAAGGTTAGCAAGGGACGATCCCAACCATAAATAGGTGCGGCGGGCTTCTTAATTCTTTACATGGTTCTGGGTAAACGATGTCCCGCGAGGAACGGCAGCGCCAGGGCCGCTGGGCGGGCAGCGGGGACCCCATTACCATGACGCGCAGGGTGCGCGCCATCACCCGGCGCGCCACCGCCTTCCGAAACCTCGGCTGGAAGAGCGCAGGCACCCGGTGGGCCAGCCTCGAGTCGGTGGCTTTTGCCCACCAAAGGGGTGCGGTGGGTGTTTCTTTTGTTTAACAAAAGTTTCTGCCACAAAGGGTTGGTGTGTTTGTGTGTTTTTGTTTTAGTGTTGGTTCCCCTTTCCCAATATGGAGAAAGAGAGAGGCTGTGAGTGTATGGCCATGAATTTTAGTGGGGAGCTCTCAAGAGTTGAACATCCACTTACATTTGCTCAAAGGAATACTTTTGGTATGTTCCAGCTTGTTGGTTTTAAAGGGAGTCGATTTCACTACTACATTGCGACATTGCTGGACATGTTTTCATTTGCTCCAGTGGACATAAGCAAATGGAAGCAAGTCTCTGGCTTTTTCGGGATTTGGCCCCCCGAAAAGGGTCAGGGGGGTTGCCGTGGTTCTGTTTGTTTTTGTCGAACACCCACCAAAGGGGTGGTTTTGTAATTTGTGGTTCCCTTTCTCATGTGGGAGTGGCTTCTTTCGAGTTGATACCCGTTGTGCGGATGAATGTGATTAATGAGGTTGCAGTGATTTTCAAACCTTTAGAAGCTTGAAATGAAAGTCACTTACTCGGGGAGTGGTTATTGATGAGTTTCCGAATTATCTTCCAGATGAAAGCGATCCACCGCACTCCCAAAGCATTGCGCTGAGACTCCTTTCGGACGACGTTCTGGGAATGGGAAGGATTGGAAGGCTTTGAACATGTCTTACCGTTCGGGGTGTCATTCGAGGTGTAAATCCCGTCATCCACTAGGGAGACAACAGTCAATGGGCACGTCGCACGGCCCTCACACACACACACACACTTTAGTAAAGCAAGTCCTGGCAGCAAGTCTGATTTTCATTGGGGAGTTGGCTTGGAACAAAACGTATTTGCGTGTTCTTTCCGGCGGTCCACTTCGCATGTGTCTGGCAAGTCTAGAAATACTACGGAGGTGATTCGTAGCAATTATACTACACACCAAGACGCGAACCATGTACGGATTTGCGCATGTTGAATCAGCACACCACCACCGTTTGGCGCCGGGAAGTGCAAAGAGCCCTTTCGGACGCCTGTCTGCCAATATGCACCACGGCCTTGTGTTCCATGCTTTGGTGGGAAAGGACCGAAGGTTGGGGCCAACCGTCTTTTCAAGCAGGCTTACACCTTCCAAGAGCCTCAGAGGGTGTCATGTCTAGGATCCTTGTGTCTTGGACCATGAACACCTTTCCCAGAACCTTCCAGGATACCTTTGGAGCATACCCCAAGCCTCCCACATTCGCAGGGGCAGGGTTGCCGAGGCTATGGCACTGGACAAAGTTTCCAGTCAAACCTCCCACCCATCCCACATGTTGCAACTGTTTGGGTCTTGGCTCAAGTGAGGAAGACACCAAACCGAAACCTGAAAGTTTTAAGCTAAATCAGCAGACAAGAGATGGGTGTCTCTCAAAATGGGGACCCCCCCCAAAAAAAAGAAGAAGAAAAGGCGTGGTTTCTTGTTGACCCCCAACAAATTACCCCAACCATGTCAATCCCCCAAACCCCCAAGAATCGGTCCCCAAAATCGTGGCATTCCGTTGGTTTTGCCTTTGAACCAACCTGGAAAAGCTACCCTCAAAGCATCAATCAAACACACACACACACACACAAGGGGGGGTGATCAATATTTTGTTCGGACTTCAAATAAGCATGGATGATTTGGTGGTTGAAATATCTGGAAATATCATATATGTTTCGTGGTTTGCCCCCATGTTCCCATATAAAGGACCTTTTGATCAACCCCATTAATATATATGTATACAAATATACACATAATATTATTTATAGAAACATTTTATATATAATGTATATTATGCGGTCCACGTGCCAGGCGCCCCCAAGTCGGGGCCGGGCAGCATGGCCGTGATCCCCACCGGCACCGCAGACACCCGGGAGCGTGAGGACGGGAGTCTTTGGGTGGCCGATATATCGGCCCTGCGGCAGCCAAAGGATTAAATTCACTGAACGGTCGTAATGTCCAAAATATCTAGAAATAGAGAAATGTGCTTTTAGTGCAAGAATGGAGGTTTTCTGTGAACAAATCACCCTCAAAATGACAAAGTAGCCACAGGCGATCCATGCAATCGCCACCGGGTCTACGGATTGCCGCCGAAAGTGCAGTGGCCAAGTAAGGTGGTTCTGCAACGCAATGAGCATTTGATACAATTACTTGCAGCTCTCATTCTTTGCAACCATTGTTATTCTTAACAGCCAACCGTTTCCCCTGGCCTGGCAAGCAGGATCCTTGAAAGAATTGGGAAGTTACCACACATGTTAACTGAACCTCCGATTCCCGCAAAGCGTAACGGTCTGACCTGATTCGATTTGGGTGAGTCCGACGGCAAATCGCGGTGTGAGGAAGAGAAGTCTGAGATAAAGTCGGAGATGAAGTACGTATCTGAGGGCAAATCTGAGCCTGGGCGCAAAATGGCTGTGGGTCAAAACCAATGGTACCATTTCGGGGTAGGTGCACCACCCATTTTAGAACCTAAAGTTAGTGGGGATTGGGATGTTCACTGGGGGTACGGTTTGGATTTTGACCCATGGCCAAATAGCAGATTGCTCGTTGTCCCGGGCCAATTGAGAGGCTTTCCCCAGAAGCCGCATCAAATGACTGGTGGAGAACGGGCGCTGGAGCCGGAGGAGGGGATGGGTGGACAAATTGGAACGAGCCCATGGGGCTCACGCGTGATGGCCCTCTGCTGGAGGCAACTAGGTCCCCCAGTAGTGCCCTTTTACCGCTTCTTTTTTGGGGGAGGGTTTCCCTACTAAAATAGACTGCGGAAAAAAAAGGGTACCCTTATTCTATGCTCTCTACTTTTTCAGACCTAGGCAAGTGTCCGTTTTCGCCGGGGCTTCCACATGAGCCAGGATTCACAAGAGAGACCATCCGGTGTGCTCAAACCAAGCCCCAGGAAGCCGCTGAGTAAAATATGCCAACTGATAGTCCAACTGCTGAACTGCTGTGTAAGATAGTCAAAATTATTTTGGACACACACACACACGAACGCACACATGTGTGCCTTGCTTTGCAGGTAGGCGAGTAGACTGGAAAGCGAACTTGCTTGGTTTGACATATGGTGCTGTGCAGTTCCTGCAGTGAATCATGCACAGTCTACTTATATACAGTTTCTTTTATATACGAGAGCCACTAATAATGCTCGCATCCCGGTGTTCAATTTGCGTTTCGGCTCTGTGCCCTCTCCTCATCTTCTGCCCTGTATCTATCTAAGCTGGTTGATTGTTTGACCCCACCTTAGAATCTGTGACGCTGTCTGCAAGCCTGACTTACCTCAATCAGATATATACACTCACAACCCCGCGACCGGATCTGACTTCGGCTCGCTTTTGGGGGGGTATTTCAACCCCCTGCCTGTTCGTACCCAGAAGTTTGCCTCAGGTTTGCAACAAAAGATCTGCGGATGGATCAGGGGGGGTCAGGGGATGGATACCGGACGGACACAGCCTCATCTTGGATTCCCAATTTTCCAGCCTGGAAGTTGTATTTTTTGCCCAGATGGATGAGCGGTAGGAGTCGGAGTCCGGGCAGGGCCAACCAAAGGAACTCCAGATATGGCTGTGGTTGTCAACACCAATGGTACCATTTTGGGGTAGGCGAATTCAAACTAATGGTACCATTTTGGGGTAGGCGAATTCACCACCTTAGTCGGGAGTGGGATGTTCACTGGGGGTACGATTTGGATTTTGACCCATATAGCTTCAGCTTTGCTTCAGCGTTTCTGTTTGAGCACTGAGGACTGGAAGTCCGAGAAGACGGACACTTGCAGGTCCCAGTCCAAGGACTGATTGCGTGTGGAGATCGACACGTGTGTCGTGGTGTGTATGTGTGTGTGTGTGTGTTTGTGTTTTGGCTTGGGGGGACCCTTGAGAGGTTGGTTGAAAGTGTGAAAGAAATAATTCACTATGTCAATGTGTGTATATGCTTGGATAGATTCTTTCTGGATAGAAGAGATGGGAGGGCACCCCTCGAAGTCCAACCCCGCGGCATGGCGTGTGGCAGTGGTTTGGTGTGGACCATTTGTTGGGCCAGGACTCGCCACAGAAGACGAAGAGCTCCGAGATGAAGCAGGCCGCCGATGTAGCTTTGCACCGAGACAAGGCTGTGGGTCAAACATAGATTACCTGGATCGCCAGTTGCGATCGCTTTTTTCCATGCACTTTACCCCCAAAAAACAGCAACCGTGACAGAAAAAAAAAGCAACTTGGCTATCCAAGTAGTTGCCCTGGTAAATGGCAAACATGGACTAAACCCTGCAGTGTTCTGGTGGTTTAATTTTGACCCTTACTCATGGCGGGATTTCGGGAATCAGCCCTACCTCTGAAACCGGGAATCTCCCTTAAAGTGATATTGATGAGAATCCCATGTTGGTATCACGGAAAAGCATGCGTTCCACCAACATGGATACCATGCCGGGGTTATCCGTTGTTTCTCGTTTGTGGGCAATTTGAGAACCCCTCAAAATGCCGAAAATACTCGCTTTTGGGGACCCAGTTTGCTTGGACCTCTGAAAATAGGAATGCGGCAGTTAGACGGAAAGAGGCCAGACAAAACGTGGAATGCACTGATTTGACAGGGCCAAAAGCTTACACACACACACACACAGCTTTTCGCGTTTCGCTAGGCCTTCTTCAACATGGCACCTTTGAGAGGCCCAGCAGGTCTCTGTTTGTCACTTCTCATGACGAGGTTGCGCAGGCAAACACTGGCTTACATTCATTGTGCCTTTGGTTTGAAGCAAAGTCGGAGTGGACCGGTGAATACCGGTGAGCAGCCTGCCTTTCCATTTCCAGTCCCTTTCAACAGTCACCATGAGAGCAGCTCGTTGTTGTACCACGACTGGTTTTCGTCCGCTTGGAAGTTGCGCCGTTCTTGCTCCGTTCTTGCTCCGTTCTCGGAGCAACTTGTTGCTTCTCTTCCGCTGTTTGTTTGGCTACCTCTTTCATGCCCTTTGGCAAGATCGCTCCTTGCGCCCCGCCACATGCGCGGTCATACCCAGCGTAATTTAAACTTTTCCGAATGATGTCCCCGACCTAATTCTTGCATTCTGATCAGTTCCTCAAACCTCGAGTGCTTACTTGTTCAGAACTTCGGCATGTTTAGCATATGGCTCAAATGGAAGGAAGCTGCACACTGAGTCCTAACTTGCTTGCCACAGCCGTATGCCTTCAACAAGTCCCCCAAAAGCTAAGGCAGACCGCGTACGAACCTTCTTTGAGGCTGCGGTGTTCCGATATTTGTGCTCGTTGCGCCCACAGACCGCCAAAGTTCACTTGAACGTGATAGTACCCCCAACGCTGTTAAGCAACAGCATTCAAAGCCAAGCTAAATCCCCTCTCAACAGCGAATCAAGGCGCCTTACGAAGCAAATAAGGCCTTGCCAAGAGCTTTAAGTGGAACGTAGAGAGTTTCCAGGATGGTGCCCTGCAAAGAGGACATACCGGTGACTTACCCTTCTGAGGATCTGCCGATACCACACATTTGTTTCGTTTGTTTCCCTTGAGCACAAAGCAGATTAGACGCCGAAGAAGATCCGCTTTTGCAGACAGAGGGGTTTGCTAAAATATGGATGTGCGTATTTTCTGGAGGGGGGAAGGATTGTGCTCAAATATGGCAGTTTTTCTATTTTCTGGAGAGGGGGGGGGGCATTTGTTCACCTGTTTTCCAGGTGGCTACTTGACTGCTACTGGGTTGGATGTTTAGACTTTAGCTTATTGGTTGAAATCAAAGGGTTTTCCACTAAACCCCCCAAAAGTTAACTTTTTCCAGGGGGGTCCACAGCAACCAAGTAATCCACTAAAAGGTTATTTGTTCGCGGGGGAGCTGAGGACAGCCCAGTTTTCTCATGGGTTTTACAGGACACCAACCAAAAACACAACAAGCAAAAACAGCCGCCGAAGCTAAACCCGGCGTTGAGGGGCAACCGGCGCCATGGAGCTGGAGGTCCGCCTGGCCAGCGGCAGAGGCTGCCGCGTGCCGCTGCCCGCGGCGGCGAGGCTGCGGGACCTGAAGGCGGCGGCGCAGCGGCGCCTGGGGCGGCGGTTCCTGCGCTTTGCCGCGCGAGGCGCATGGTGTGGGGCACCGGGAGACCGGGAGACCGGGAGACGAGGAGCGAGTGGCGGGGGTGGGGGAGGTTGCGGAAGCTGGGGTGGGGAGAGTGGGGCTTGGGGGGAACGGAGAGACAGTGGTGGGAGGTGGGGAGTGTGACAGTGGTGGGAGGTGGGGAGTGTGGTGGGGGGTTGGGGAGGGGGGGTGGGGAG
>CAUJNA010003383.1:1479763-1509763 GCA_963377175.1 Effrenium voratum
CTTGCTGAGAAGTTCCAGTGCCATCAACGTGTATCTTTTTGCCCAGCTGGGGAGAGATTTCCTCTGGGAGTTTCCATAAGTGGTGCCCTCCCACCATGGACGTGTACAGGATTGTAGAGGCCCCTTTTGACATGGACGACACATTCGAGTCACACAATCGAAAGTATATGTATGGGAAATCACATTTGCTACGTCAGCTGAAGTCGTTCCAGTGCTTGATTTGGCAGGGTAAGTTGCCCTGGCTGTCACTTCGGGATTAGCACATGAGCAACGGATAGATGTTTGCCTCAACCCAGTACGCACATGAGCAAATTGACGGTTTCCAGGCACCAGCCAACAAAGGTCAACCAATTTTTGGTGCTTGAACTGAGAGCCACCCACGGGCGCCGGCATTATTTGGACCTCCCAAAGTGGCAGTTTCCTGGGACCCACCGCCACGTTGTCACTCGTGAAGCCCGAGGGAGCCAAAATTCCTTTTTAAGGGTCTCAAGTCGTAGGGAAGGGACATCTGCGGGCATCTGCCCATTTCCTGCAACACTCATGTTTAACCCGTTCAATGGGTTCTACCCTCCCACCAACGAACATGGAAGCACACAAAGCCCCTTTCCAAGAGGAAAGTAGAGGGTAACAAACGGGTTCCGATCGCTAGAAACTCACAATGTGTGTATACCTGAACACCCCCCCCAAAAAAAAGAAAGAAAGAAAGAGACAAGGGGTGATCTCCAAGTTTCATGGGTAGTTTGCGAGTCCAGATATCCGAAAGGAGCCCATTTTGAACCCATCACCCAAAGCGGCCCCCGACGTTCGCATCCAATTCTCGTCTCCAGGGCGCCTCGGGTCGGAGAGCAGCTCCCGAAATAGGAGCAGGCAGCTGCGGCCTCAGCTTGCGACGCAGGTGGAAGAGGGCAGAGGGCACAAAGGGACCCACAACATGGCGGGTGCCCTGTTGGCTCCTAAAATCCACCAAGGGGTTCAGCCACAAAACGACCCACACACACACACACTCCCTGGGTTGTTCAAAATCAATGGTTGATTCCTGTGCGTGGTAGTGGTTTCCCTTGTCTCTGTTGCCCAGTGGTGCCCTTGTTTCCTTTCCTTGGGGAAGGCTACCCCTTTCAACTGAACCAACAAAAAAAGGCACCCTTTTCTTGCCATGACCACTGGGCATCTGAGTTGTAGTGGTATCCCACTCCAGATTTGGGATTAGGATCCGGATCCCCCATTGTTCTAAGGGTTGATTCCCCATTCTTTTCAGCCATCGTTCTTTTCAAAAACCAGCCATTTCCCCAGGGAGTTTGGTGGTTTTTCAAAAAGAAGGATCCCTGGAAAGAATGGAAATGGAAGGTACCCCTAGATTGTGTACACCGCAGTTTAGGGTCAGTTCGGTATCGCAGAAGTGGGCAGGCCTTGCGGAGCTTGGGAGCCAGCCATGGCTGATGCTCATGTGCCGGTTTAAGATGAATTCCACTGGCTTCAGCCTCGTTCCAACTAATTTACTGGTGGAATCCAGAGGGTTTTGTGCAAAGGATGCCTAGGTTGAAGGATAGGGGCCAGAGGAAACACGTTGGAACTGAAGTTCTGAAGGTGTGGCAAGAGGCAGTTGGGTCTGGAAGGAGTTGTGGTTTGTTGTTCTGTTGAGCGGTGCGGCGCAGTCACACGCGTCATCTGAACAACGCAGCTGGCTGAACAGGATGCATGTTTGCTTTCTTCCTTGCGCAGGACCTGTGTTTTGTGTCCGTGGCTTGTGATGCGCCACCCTGGCTTTTCGTTTGGCAGTTGGTTCCCGAATGACCAGCATCAAAAGGACTGCTGCTTTGCATGTACAACCACAACACTGGCCTACAAAGTGTTGTTTCGTATGAGGGGCAGGATCCGTTACCTGGCAAATTTGCAAAAAGAAGCCGTACAGCCGAAGTCTTCCGAACTGTTGCTTTGGACTATCAGCGGGGGCTTGGTTCCAGGATGTAAGAAACGGACCCAGTTACTCAGTTGGGCGGTCGACGTAGTCACCAACAAAACGTGGCTCATATCGTCCCCCTGTGAATAGTTTCAATGGATCGGACTAAAGCCTTTTGCTGTTGCTTGTTGGAGAGGTTGTCCAACCAATCTCACAAGCACGTGTAGGGGGTCCGTCCCAACCCAAACAGTATGCTTTTGGGTATTTTCCGTGTAAGGAGGGCTCATATTTCACACAGGGGCTTGAAGCTTTTGGGAAGACCGTTTTGGTGGCAAACGTTTGCACTTTCTCCATCCAATCCGCTGATATCAGTTTGAAGCCTCTCAGCCTGCTATGAGGTCCCTGCCAAACCTGCTGGCATCACCAGAGGATGGGAGTGATTGAATGGAGTGTGCTGGCGAGCTTTCCCTTGGTAAACGTTTGGCAGCATCAAACAAATCCCTTGACTACAACGAGGGTAGAAGAGATCCGCATGTTGGTTGGTTGGGTTGGGCTGGGTTGGGTCGGGTCGCGTCGGGTCGGGTCGGGTTGGGTTGGTTTGTTTGTTTGTTGGTTGGCCGCTTTAATGCTGTTTGTTGAGCAAGCACTCATGCATATCAGTTGGCAGCAGCCTTCAATTTTGCTCGGTGGATTCTCCGTAAAACACCGTCAGCCACGAAAAGAGTTCTCTTGTTTATTCCAGGGTCACTTGGCAACAGGGTGATGGTATCTTCAATTTGTTATTTCTATGTTTGAATATACCTGCACCTTTTTGGGGATTGCGTTGAAGGGAGTCAACGTGGAAGGATTTGTCTAAATCGAGTGAAGTGGTCACTATTATGGCTCTTCTGAGTTTTGCGTACTTGGAGTTTCCACTAGCCAGTTGGAGCTGCGGTAATGTAACGAAGTCAGGACTCCTTTTCCAAAGTCTTTGGAGACTCGTCAAAGAGCTGCCGGACCTTGCAGCAAAGTTCACCCTGAAAGCCGATGCTTGTATCAACTCAACATGTATTCTTTTTAATCCACAGGAAGGGGTGTTCTGATGGTGTGAAAAATGCATGTTTGTTTTGAACAATGCATGTCAAACATGCATGTTTTATTTGGTGCTTTTTAGGGCCTTGATCAAAATGCATGTCACAAATGCACGTTTTATTCAGGGTCTTGCGAAATGCATGTCGTGAGTGCATGTTTCTTGGGGGTTCTGCAAAACACATGTCAAACACGCAAGTTTCTAAGGGTCTGAAATGCATTAGTGAAACAAGTGCATTTGTTCTTCTAACATGCGCATTCTATCCAAAAGACAGGCACGTTCCTCGATAATTGTTTTTGTTTCATGGAGCAAATGCATTTTATCAAGGCACCCATGCATTTACTGACAAAAGCAAGCACTGTCTCCCACACACACACACACACACACGGGGTTTCTTCCAGAAAAAGGCATGCTGCAAGTTTTTTTTGTTTCCATGGTTTTTGCATCTTGGCTTGGGACAGCGCTCAAAAACTAGCATTTTCCTCGAGAAAATGCATGTTTTGGTCTGACACGATGCAAAAAACATGGAATAACACATGCATTTTCTCGAGGAAAATGCTACTTTTTGAGTGTGTTTTCAAGGCCAGAAAAATGCATGTTGGATCCAGAAAAATGCATATTCCTCGAGTTTGTTCAATTTTTTTGCATTTTGCACAGGCCAGCAGCATTCATTTTCTCGAGGAAAACACTAGATTTTGAGCCTTCCAGAGGTGAGAAAATGCATGTCAAAAATGCATGTTTTTGTTCCGCCAAAAAACACAGCTCTGGCAAAATGCATGTTGGCCGCTAAAAATGCAGTTGCCTTTTTCTGGAAGAAACCCAGTGTGTGTGGGAGACGGTGCTTGCTTTTGTCAGTAAATGCGCGTGTGCCTTGATAAAATGTATGAAAGAAACACGTAATTGTCGAGGAACGTGCGTGTCTTTTGGAAAAAATGCACATGTTCCAAGAACAAGTGCACTTGTTTCACTAAGTGTGCATAATTATCTTGCAAATAAGAGCATTTTTCCAACAGTACAAGTGCATGTGTTCAAGGGAAACATGAACACTAGCTGTGTGACACACGCAGTGTTTTTTGAACACGAACGTGCTCCAGTAAAACTTACCTAGTTCTGTCAGAACATAGTACAAATCTGTTTGGCACTTGCTGGACAACCTGCATTTTCAACATGCATGTTGAACATGCATTCGTTTGATTCAATATGCATTTTTGTCAGAACAGTGTGTGTGTGGCTGAAAAGTAAGTCATAATATTATATCAAGGATAGCCCTCCACAGTGGCTTCTCCTCATGCTCAGCGCGTTCCCATGTGTGTGTGTGTGTGTGTGTGTGTCCATGTCATGTGTGTATGTCCTTGTGTGTGTGTTGGTGTGCGTGTGCGTGTTTGTATGTGTGTTTGTACGTTTTCGTGTCTTGTTTGTGCACGCATTTTTCCGTGTCTGTTGCCTGTTTGCGTTCTGGGTTCGTGTCCATGTCTGCGTCCGTGTCTGCGTTCTTTGTGTTTAACACGAGTTGCACCCCTTCAGATCCAGAGGTTGTTTCACCTTTCAACCTGTTCTTTCCAAACATACTATGGATGTTAAGGGGACGCACACACAGCCCCAGGTTTGTTTTGCCATTTGCATAATACATTTTAAAGGGTTCATGTTCAATTGCAGTTGAAACTTTTGCCCACAACAATCGGACATAAACTTCCTGTGCACACGATGTCCACCAAAAGGTCTCCCAGGCAAAGTTCATACCGTGTTGACGTCAATGTAGATTCGTCTCTGGTTAGGACGAGGAGAAGCGGGAGGCACGAGCGCAGACCTTTCGGAAAGCGGCGATTGCCGGAATGGCTGAAATTGGTAACCCTGGCCATTTGTGTTGGCGGAAATGTGGAAATTACGTTACATGTTGCAGTTCCTGAAATATGGACCAGAAAGTTTGCGTTTTGAGGGTGGGGGGGGGGGGGGAAAGCGAGGTAGTTGGGGGGCCCTGGAGTACCCAATATCCACCGTATCCACTTGCGATGGTGTCTCCCCTCGTGGATGATGCACGCCGCTATTTTGATCGACTAGTAAACATTCCTACATGATGAAGCACAAGCAAATCCCTTGCACCGAAGTCAATGAACAAGAGTGGCTCAAAGCACATGCCCAAAAAAGAACATGGAACAAAATGAACACAGGTAAAGGGAGATCAAATCCAACAGCCCACTCTAGTCCTCCGATTGAATCCTTGCCGGCGTAGTACGTCAGCGACAAACAATTTAGCTGATCGATTTTCGCAAGTGCTCAAGGATTTGAGGGAACGCTTCCCTTTTAGGCGGCTACGAATCAACGGTCACTATGGGCGAGGAGCTACTGCAACAGACCCAGAAACACGCCTTCGCCTGGCTCTCCTCAAGCAAAGGAACCCCAGTTTCAAGCAGAGAAATGCCTCGGAGAATCTAGGGAAACTCGCTCCATTTTTTGGGGGACCATTTTTAGTCAAGGTCCCGAAATATTAATTGCCCATAATTCTAGATGGGCAGCAAAGGCTCTTTGGCAGCCAAAGTCACAACATCGGAATTTCACACACACGCGTACACACGCACATACACATACAGTATCATACAGCATGATGCAGCGGAAACAACATGAAAGGGCGGCAAAACAACATATAGTTTTGGAAGATTCACCTACTTGGCTTTGTTCCACCGCACTAGCCGGCAGGCCCGTGTGGAAGCGAGTGACAGCATTGTGCAGCCAGCACGGATTTTGATGGAGACGGCCACGCACGCTCCTGCACCCTGGCAAAGATGTTTTTTGGAGGTGGATGAGTATAAGTGGTGAATTTGATTGAAACATGGTTGTTTTAACCCCACCGCGTAAATTCACAGGGGCATGTTTTCCCATGATCAAGAGGTAGTATACGACATCCACCTTTGTGTCTTGGCTCAAGGCTCCCGTTGTCTTTTCCCCGATGACTTCAGTGGTTCATTCACACTTGTTTTCGACTAGGCACTTAGCTTGCGGCAGTCTGCTGGTGAATCAGGTGATTCCGTTGCCCATATCAGAAAGAACGCGATGGACATCAATCGGCATGGGCACTTGTGTCATGCGTGAGATGTAAAACGTGCGGTAGTGATCGGTCACTGCCCTGATGCAGAGGCCGAGGATCTGAAGAACTAAGCTGTCTGCAAAGAGTATCTTGCACGTGTAAAACGCTTTGAAGAAGCCAGGTGCCAAACAGTCTCTAATTTGACATTTTCCATCAGGAGACAAAACTTTGGGCAATGACTCAATATTTAGCTATCAGGGGTCCCCTCTTCTGATTTGATTAGGCGCGCTATTCAACACCCTGATCCTGGTTTTCCAGCTGAGGCAAAGCCTGGCTTCAGTCTGTGCTGCACCTCCCGTGGTGAGGTTCGTGCGAACCCGGATGATGAGGACATGGCAATCTCGCGCTTGTGAATTCAGATGAAAACTTGCTCGAGAAGTGCAAGGACCGATGACCACGGGCTGCTTAGGTTTGGAAAGCTGGAGAAAGCAAGAAAATCTGAGTGGCGGTTCCCACCAGAAGAAACAAGACCTGTTGGTCAGAAGCAGAGGTGGAAAAAATGTGTTGTGTATGTATACACATATATAATATGAATGTGTGATGAATAAATTATATACATACATACATACATACATACATACATACATACATACATACATACATACATACATACATACATACATACATACATACATACATACATACATACATACATACATACATACATACATACATACATATACACATACATACATTACATTACAGTACATTACAGTACATGACATGACAAGACATGACATGACATTACATGACATTACATTACAGTACATTGCATACATACATAGATTACATACATAAATTACATACATACATACATACATACATACCTACCTACATACATACATTACATTACATTACATTACATGACACTACATTACATTACATTACATTACATTACATTACATTACGTTACATTACATACATTACATACATTACATACATTACATACATTACATTACATTGCATTACATTGCATTACATTGCATTACATTGCATTACATTGCATTACATTGCATTACATTACATCACATTACATTACATTACATTACATTACATTACATTACATTACATTACATACATACATTACATACATACACGTGTGTGTAGTACTCTCCACGCCTGCTCGGCACCATTGCAATACTCCCCTTGGACTGCGCCGCGCAATGAAGCAATGGGCATGTTGGGCAAGCATGGGTTTCCCTACACCCCACGTGAGCGTCCCATTCCTCCTGACATGATTCTCTTTAAAATGGAGGTTGGAAGCATGTTTAAGAGCGAACCTTCCGCTTCGAGTTAGGTCCCCAAAAAGTCCACACCTCTTGGGCCTTTCATGACGACCTCGGCTGAGTAGGCGGTGCCGATATGTCCCTTTCAGATCTTCGTTGCACGCTACGAACGTTACCATTTTCGTATTGTTTTTTTCGCCCTTTGGAGGACCCTTTCAGTCCACTCAGAGCTCTCATGAAAGTGAACGGCACCATTTTGGCATTGTTTGTTTGTTTGTTTGTTTGTTTGTTTGTGTTTGTGTGTTCATGTCTTTGTGTTTGTGTCTTGTGTCTGTGTGTGTGCCCGTGTGTTTGTGTCTGTGTGTGTGTGTCTGTGTCTATGTGTGTGTGTGTGTGTGTTTGTTTGTTTGTGTGTCTGTGTGTTTCTGTGTGTTTCTGTGTGTGTGTTTGTCTGTTTGTGTTTTTTTTTGTGTGTGTTTGGTGTTTTGTTTCTTTTTGTTTCCGTCGTTGTGTTTGTTTGCTTGCTTGCTTGCTTGCTTGCTTGCTTGCTTGCTTGCTTGCTTGCTTGCTTGCTTGCTTGCTTGCTTGCTTGCTTGCTTGCTTGCTTGTTGGTTTGTTTTGTTTGCTTGCTTGCTTGCTTGCTTGCTTGCTTGCTTGCTTGTGTGTTTCGTCAAACCCATGTTATCTTTGTAAAGGGGGGTACATGTGAAAGTGGCATTTGTTGACCGCTGGTTTCCCGTTGGTTGGATCGGTCCCTCACTTCAGCGTCACTGCATGAGCCACTGCCGCTAAGTCGGCTCTTTGATAGACGCCCCCAGGGCAACAGGTCGCCGGCTGAAAGAGGCTCGGTGAGCCTTCCCAGTAGGCGGCGTTCGCAAAGCTTCGATGCGAACTGGGCTGACGCAATGCTCGAAGCTTCCAGATGTCTCTATTTGCAAGACGCAGTCTGGTGGGGAGAATATGCAAGGGAGCATATGCAAGGCATGACTGATCTGAAATTCAAGTCTGAATGTGCCTGACTTGGCCCTAAACTCTTGCTAGAAACAGATCCCAGTTTGCTGAAGGTGCGCCCTTCCGGATATTAACCTTATGTGGCCGAACCACATAGCCCCTGCTGCCACTAAATACATGCCACAAGTCCGCTTTACAAGTTCTTGAGCAAATCTAGTAAGAACTTCCCGCTGTGAGACTGCTTGGCTGCCAGTTCAACCCTACAAAGTTGACAAGCTTTGCGGCCGATCGCGCTAGTCAATGCATCAAGTGCAGAGAGTCGAACGGCCTAATGACCCTCGTTCTGCTATGCCAAATTTTAGATGGCATGGTGGAAGGATCAGCAAGCTCGCATCCAATGTCGAGTGACTCAGTGGTGGGCAATTGGTAAGCAATGCACGAGCTCAGTATGCGGGATTGCCGGTTGAGTTTATTAGTCGTGGTTGCCTTGAAGGGAAACTAGGGGAAAGCATTATCCAGATGGTCAGGGATCTCTCAATAGGGAACTTAGGCAGCGATGCTAAAGATTCGTCTGAATAGACCCGAGCCCATGATCCAGATTAGAAGTCTTGACCACCGGACATTTTGTCACAAAAATAATTCTCAAATATTGGAGATTGCCGATCCGGATGAGACGCCATGAATTGACGTGGCCAAGCGGGTTGGTGCTTGCAACACAAAAGTCAGCAGTTCTGTGACTGTGGAGTCTCATGGTTGCGACAAAAAACTGGATTTAGGTTACCATGAAGAACAACCATGATCAGTAGAAATGGGATCATCCTTTGTCAGGCTAATCCACTCAAAATCCTGTCATAGCTTACCCTGACAGGTCAAGTCAATGAGGAGACTTTCCTTTTGGAAGCATTATACCTCTCGAAGCGTAAAAGTGGTTCCGGCGACGGAACTCGATGCAAACCCTTGTCCACTTTTCCGACATCCATACCATTTGCCACGCAGCAATGAGCTGCACTATACCTACAACATCCAATTCAACACTTAAACATCAGGAGATCTCGGAGAGGGGTAGCGATAACATCCTGTCTGAATGAAGCCCTTTTGTCCCCTTTGGCCACGTGATGCAAGTGCACCGAAGGTGCCGAGTCGGGTGTCAGGCCGCGGCAAAGCCCGGCCGAGCTCGCCGAGGGACGAAGAAAAGGCGACCTCTGCTTCCCAGAAGAGCCTTCCTGGTGCCAACAAGCTGGGCTTCTGGACTCTCAAACTGGCCAAAGGGAATCACCCCAAAATGTTGGGGCAATCTCCCATATTTATCTCAGGAGTCTCATGTTGTTTCCCTTTGCATCCTGGGGAGTGGCGTGTGAGCTTTATTTTCCGTGAGAGAAGCAGCAAGCTTCTAAATTCCAATGTTTCATCTGCCCCGCATGAAGGAAACTAGTAGCAAGCAGGTTCCCAGCGCTTTGGCAATACTATCTGATTGGTGAACAGTGGTGGTTGCACGCTTGCAGCGACTGGTTTGCGCTGGAACGAAGTTCGGCTCATCGTGGTGGGCATGCTGGAGACCCTCCCAAAGGGTTGCTGGACAAAAAGTATCCATCTAAACAACGTGCACAGAAAGGTCATTTCCGATTCAAACAAACTATATCCATGTGGGTGTGTCTGGAAACAGGGGGACCTCCATAGCGTTCCTGTTCGAAGCAGCCCGTACGGGGAACATCTCCAAGCAAGCGACATACCTACCATCATTTTATGATCAAAAAGGATCCTCTCCAGCTAAAAACAACACATTGATCCAACAAAAGATAAACAACAGAGCACATATTGGGGCGGGTTTTTTAAGGTTCCTTAAAGCACAGCCACGTTTTCCTAAGTACCGCCGCGCCGCATTTCATTTCGTTTGACGTTTTGGCCGGCGCCTGGCCTTTCGAGGTGCCCGGAAGTGCCGCGAGATGCTTTCGGCCCTATGAACAGCGCCTCGAGGACGCCCACTTTGCGCCTAGCACGCAGTGTAAAGCGGTTGGTGTCCGCCCTTCTGGACTTCCATTTGCTGAAATGAATATATTGTCATTCCTCTGTTGGGTTTAAAGTTGTCATTACTGGACATGTGCTGTTTTGGTTCAGTGGACTTGGGCAAATGGAAGTGGAGGTTTTGAAAGGTTGCTTACTTTTCACCCTTGTGTGTTGAGTGCCCTTTCTAAGGATGGCTGAAAGGGAAACCAACTGGAAGACCGAAATCCGTTAAGGGGGGCAGTCCGATTTTGACACACCCAAACGCGGTTCCCTATTTGTCCCCTGAAAGGGTTGGTTTGAACACCTTCCTGGTGTGTCTAGTGCCACCTTCGGTCATGGATAGCACGAAATGACCCAAGTTTGGCGACCCACCAGCGCTTTGGGCAACACCCTTCTGCCACCTGTATCCTGTTGGGCAACCGACTGGAACCGGCAATAAATCAGTCGGCCTCGTTGGTTTCGAAGAAAACTGAAATCCGTGAGTCAATTTTTCCCGAGGGCCGCTTTTGATTCCCTCCTTCCCAAAGATGAACAACACAGATCCAACCATTTGTTTTTTGATTTTCCCAAATTCGGAGGTGTCACAATAGCAATGGCGGTGGTGTCCGGTTCGTGTTACCTAAGACCTAAACCAATTATCTGAAAGGGAACTCAAACAAGTCAAAACCCGTTTTTATCTCATGTGACTCCTCGTGGTGACAAAAGGTGGAGCACTGCCGTTGTTTCATGTTGTCGTTGATTGGGGTCTTTCCAAGCATTCAACACATACTTCCGTGCCATCTCACCGATCCCCAACCACAATCGCTTTATATATCCCAATAAACCGGGGGTGGTGGTTTTCTGGGGCGGACACCATCTTGGACTGGTTCCTTTCAGATTCACCCGAGTGAAGTGGTACCCTGAGCAGGTGCAGACTCCGGAGGGCGACGAGGTGTGCCATCGCGCATCTTTGAAGGGCCAAGGTGGTGGAGGGAAGCTGGTTTTGGGAATGAGGGGCCTCAGTATAAGCTGTTGCTTTTAGATTTCAGTTGCTCGACTAACATCAGTTTGGGGCTTATGACAAGTACAAAACATAGTGCAATGCGTTGTTCCCGAGGGACAAGCGACCCCGGGTTTCAGCAAACAAGGGGGTTTCCTTTCTTGGGTCTGAGGTAAGGTTTCCAAAGCAACCTTGACCGCGGTGGTATTCGCCCTTCAACTTCAAGATGAACGGTGCTATGCGATGAGTTCGGTTTGTGTGTCTCAACACAAAAAAATCTGTGAAAAAAGGCTCAGACTGCAGACTGATCCCTTGTTCTGGGTAAAGGTTCAGCCAAACCTGTCCCAGGAGTCTCCACTTCGTCCTGTGCTTGTTAACAGCGGAGCACCTTGGCAAATGCCCCATTCTCAAAGTGGCTTCCTTCGGAATTGTGGGAAGAATGTATACGTAGGAAAATGGTAACACTGAAAAGGAAAGCCACCAGTGAGGCCATGTCTATCTTCGGAGGTGCTATCACCAGACGGCCAGACTGTGGCGAACCTAGCGGATCCATGAAACGACATAACTTACAGGAATACTTCCAGGTAGTAAATTTGCTCCCGAATACCGAGCCCACCAAGGAACCAGCCGCTAAGGCCCCAGTTTGCTGTTTGTTGCCAACTACAGCTTATCAAGCCCCTCAGTTCCCAGTTCTTGCTATGCCAGTATTAGTTGGAAGTTCAAGAATTCAACCATTTGCAGGTTGAGGCTGGGGGGGGGCCCCGGGGGCGGGGAAAAATCTGCAGGTTGATTGCCACAACACCGAAGAAAAGTTTGAATGCACTCACTCCAAGCCGATCCAACGACTGCAGGAGCTGTTGGTCAAGGTGCCCTTTGTCTCCCCGGCCAAGGCCCGCGGATTGCGCTGAATGAAAAGGACGGGGAAGTGGTTAAGCGAAGTTCGAAGGGGTCGTAAGCTGGTCTGAAATTCGTGGTTGGGCTTTCATCCTGGGTCTCAAGTTTGTTTCATCCTGGGTCCGATGTTCATCAAATTTATGTCCAGTCACTTAAACCCACCCTGGGTCTGATAGTCATTTATGTCCATTTGGGAGGATTGCTCAGTCACAATGTGTGAACCTCGGAGGTCTTGGAGCCGGTTGGTCCCAGCTTTTCGTTCCGGTGTTCCGATGTTACCCAAGTGCTCGTCCAATGCTTTCAGTTTAACCCGTAAAGTCTGCCTGTCAAAGAGAAACCCAGTTGAGCTTCGAGGACCTGGATGTGAACTCGGCTTGTTGCTATTCGAATCAAAGGGATTTTCATGGTTTCACGGACTGGAGGGATACAGACACCATTGTCTAGCAGTGATTTTGGATGGGCTGCAGGATCAGCTACGCAATCGCGTGGCAAGTTCATGCTGTTTGAAGCAAGTCTTCGTGCTTCTTTGGCTTTCCTGGTTGTGTTTTGGATGGTTTCTGGTTGTGTAAAGCAGGTACTCCTTAATTGGTGAACCCCGTTTGTTGTTTGTTGTATTTTCCTCTCTTTTTTTCCGAGGGTAAATGGAAAGACTTCGAAGCTTCAAGCCACCAATCCACGCCACCAATTAGAGGGAAGGCGCGACCTGCAGCATTAAAAATCATTACGACCCGAAGACGAGCATTCTTCACGCGCGCGGCTCTGGTTCCGAAGGTCTCTTGAATCAAACTTGGATCCTTTTTGGGATGGTTGGTTTTGTGTTGGTTTGATTTCCAAGAAAGAATGGTTTCTGGATGAAACCAACGTTGGTTTCCAAAAAAGAATGGTTTCAATCCAACCAACTTGGTTTCCCTTTGCCACCATCCAGTAAGAAGCACACGTCATTCTTTGCGCTTCAGTCCGGCGCTTTCGTTCGGCTCCAGGGCCTTTTGTACAGCTGCTTTGCCGCCAGAAATTTTCGCCCATCAATTTTCGCTGCGGGACCCTGGTCCTGTGGCCCTCCCGGATTCCTGGAATCCCAATATCGCAACTTTGCGAACGAATGCAGGGGTCTGCTGAGAAGATGTCTGATCTCTGAGAGTTTTCTTGGTTTCAGCTGGGTTTTGCAAGGATCCCCGGATTCATCTCAACTTGCTCTTGCTGGGATAATCCCACATCGACTTTGTCAGCTGGGTGCTTTGCGCACAATTGATAACTTCCCCATAGTCATAATGCCAGTGGAGAACCATAACTATCTGGCACCCAGTGAGTTTTAGCTTTGGGTGGTAGATTCAGCAAGTGAGGTTTGTGAGCTTTCTGAGACTCCCCTTAGCGCCGGAGCTCCGAGCTTTTGGCCATGGTGCGGCGCTGGGTGAAAGCCGGCGACAGAGGCGGAGGGGAGCCCCGTTTGAGGGCAATCCGGAGCCGTTGGATGTGGATGTGTCTATCGCTACGAGTGAACAGGCCGCGCGGTGAACCGCCTTGATGCCCTCTGGGGCAAGTGACAGAACACATGCAGCCTTGTCTCCAGACAGGGGCCTCGAGTGACTGGCAGAGTTGAGCCAGACCTGTGAAGCGCTTTGTGTGTTGTGTTTGTCTTTACGAGGGAACACTGCGGTTTCCCCACTTTCGACCTGTTTTGCGCGTCTTGGACAGCCCGACAAAGGCGGACACAACGGACAAAGGCAGACCCAAATCCGGACATCTCAGATAAGCAAGGTTATCTTTCCACAAAAATAGGCCTTTATCGAAGATGCCGACCCTTTCTCCGAACAGCAGCCAAACATGCTTTTCTTTTTTGGCGGTGTTTTTGCGCGTACATGGTTGAGTGGTGGGCGCTTGAATTTGTCTTTAAGGGGTGTTCAAAGTCAGGGAGAGTGATTGGGTGGGGGTGCAGATGCTGTTCATTGAAGCCAGCTGGTTGTTCACATGCAGCATGCCGGCTGCCAGAACAGGTGGTGTATTCCCAAGACATGCTCCCTGGGGTTCAGGCAGGCCACCATTAAAACTATGTTTTTTTGTTCAATATAGCAACCATTTTTTGCCCTTCAGGATTGTCATCATCCAAATTGGGTCCTTGCCATTCTTTTAATGGGGGTTGAACCCTAGGGTGCTGAGCTATGAGGCATGTACAGTTCATGGAGGCTTGGCCGACTTGTGTTTTGGCAACAGCAGCCTCTGCATCGGCTTTTTTTTTCAATTGAAACATTCAGAGAATCAATCGAGGTTTTTTCCCGAAAGCATGGCGAAGGGTTCTTCCGCTGGGTTCACTTGAGTTGTTCTCATGAGAGTCATTACAAGGTGTCATTGCAAGGAATCAGCATCATGAAAGTCAGGAGTCATGGCAAGGAGTCATTGCAAGGAGTCATGGCAAGGAGTCATGGCAAGGAGTCATTGCAAGGAGTCATTGCAAGGAGTCATTGCAAGGAGTCAAGTGCAAGGAGTCATGGCAAGGAGTCATTGCAAGGAGTCACTGCAAGGAGTCATTGCAAGGAGTCATTGCAAGGAGTCATTGCAAGGAGTCATTGCAAGGAGTCATGGCAAGGATTGCAACTTGCACTTGACTCCTTGCACTTGCAACTTGCACTTGACTCCATGCACTTGCAACTTGCACTTGACTCCATGCACTTGCAACTTGCACTTGACTCCATGCACTTGGCTCCTTGCACTTGGCTCCTTGCACTTGCAACTTGCACTTAACTCCGTGCACTTGCGACTTGCACTTGACTCCATGCACTTGGCTCCTTGCAACTTGCAATGGCTCTCATGACTCCTTGCAATGACTCCTTGCAATGACTCCTTGCAATGACTCCTTGCAATGACTCCTTGCCATGACTCCTTGCAATGACTCCTTGCAATGACTCCTTGCAATGACTCCTTGAAACAAGCAAGGAGTCAAGTGCAAGTTGCAAGTGCAAGGAGTCAAGTGCAATTGACTTGCGAGGAGTTAAAATCTCTTCTTAGGGCGGCGGGGTAGTGCCGACGACACTACACGAAAATCGACCCTCTGCGGGGATCGGCGTGGTCGAGGTGCAAAAACCCACGGTTTTTTGCGATTTCTAAAGTTCCCGCGCGACCCTCTGCGGGGATCGGCGTGGTCAAGGTGCAAAAACCCATGGTTTTTTTGCGATTTCTAAAGTTCCCGCGCGACCCTCTGCGGGGATCGGCGTGGTCGAGGTGCAAAAACCCATGGTTTTTTTGCGATTTCTGCGGTGCTCGCGCGACCCTCTGCGGGGATCGGCGTGGTCGAGGTGCAAAAACCGATTTTTTGCGATTTCTGCGGTGCTCGCGCGACCCTCTGCGGGGATCGGCGTGGTCGAGGTGCAAAAACCCATGGTTTTTTGCGATTTCTGCGGTGCCCGCGCAACCCTCTGCGGGGATCGGCGTGGTCGAGGTGCAAAAACTCGAGGTTTTTTGCGACTTTTGTTGTTCGAACTGGTCCTCGGGAGTTGTCTCGTGGTTCGCGCGCCTGCTCCCGGAACCGGCGGGTCGCGGGTTCGATTCCTCCCTGGTCCGCGGGCGGGCGTCGCAAGATGCAACTTGCATTTTAAAGCAACTTGCGCAGAGCAACTTGCGCAGAGCAAGTTGCACAGAGCAACTTGCGCAGACCAACTTGCACCGACCAGTTTGCGCAGAGCGCCTTGCCTAGAGCAACTTGCGCAGAGCAACTTGCGCAGAGCAACTTACGCAGAGCAACTTGCACAGAGCAACTTGCACAGAGCACCTTGCCTGGTGCTGTCTCGCGCTTGCTTCACGAATGCTTCGTGTCGGGAAAAAGAACGCATCCTGCAGCGTTGGGCCGACCTCGCTTGCGATGTTCTGCTTTCGGGCCAACCGTGGTCTAGTTTGGGGATGGGGCTGAAAGACCGGAAGGAAACACACCATTTAGGACCATGAGGGACGCGGCGAAGCCACTGCCCGGGTCATGGGTTGAGCCAACAAATCGGCTTGGGGGGTCCAAATAATGATTGAAGTTTGGTTTCTCTGTGGTTTCCTCCCGGAACAACCCCAATGCATGGCAACCGGTTTCCACCCGCAAGAGGCTCGGCTGGCAAAGCCGTCACGAGCGAGAGCAGCGAGAGCATTTCGAGCCGAAGGTCGCGGGTCAACGTGGCTCCTTGGATCTGGATGAGTGGTTTGTGGTTTCAGTAAAGCAACCGGTACCCTCTTTCCAACAATCATGGAAGTGCACAAAGGGGTTCCCCAAAAGGAAAATAGTCTTCCAAAGCTCTCCTGTCAACTTCCATGATTGTTGGAGGGAGGGTATCCAACCGCAAAAGTCCAGTCAGTTGCGGTGCTGTGACTTCACAGTGCTTAAATCTCATGTCACTTGTGGCTGCCAGTCCGCACAGTCCACCAATATGAACAAAGGAAGTATGCAAAATGAGGGCGAATCTAAAATATAGCTTTGTTTCCGGTGGTTTCGAGGATAAATATGATGGATGTTGGACGTATTCCTTGGCGTCATGTTATAATATTGGTTTGGCTTTGGTCCAATTCTCCAAATGGGTACAGCGGTTCTCTAAAAAAGACCACGGGCAACTGCAACAGACCTCAGAGCAATACCGGTAGCTTCCAGGGCTCTGAGCCTTGCCGTCCGCCATATTCACAGCAGTTAGCCAGTTGGTCCGGTCTGGCGATATTTATGTGGCAATTTGTACCAACCAGGGTAGTAATCCGGGTGGTAAGGGGCGGTAACCAGGTTGCTCCCTGCAAAAAGACCTTCCCAATGATAAATGTATTGGTATTGAATCGGTTTGGCATTTCTCAGTGGCAATTCAGTGATGGGGCACTGGGGATCTGGAAAAACAGGGTTTTAATTGGCCCCATAGGTGTCCTTTTTGGTTGTTTTGCTAGAAAAATAGATGGCCCTGGTTTACCTGGTGGTTTAATCATCTACCAGGGCCATCTATTTCCCCTAAAAGGACACCTATGATTGGCCCGCATTGCTGGGATTACCCGCTTACCCCATCTAGAGGTCTGGCACAAGTGGTCGGACCTGCGCCTGCTGGACCACGAGCCCTTGTGGCGTGCCCACGCGCAGCCGGAGCCGGCCCCGCGGAGGGGCGGGGGGGGGGGGGGGGTTGGCGGTACATATGGCTGGGGCTTAAAACTACGGAGTGTTGCGAAATCCATTTCACACCAGCTAAGCTACCCTGTTTTCTGATGATCTCCCTGTAAATACCAACAAGCAATGGTTTCCCATGGTTTCAAAGTTGTGCAGGAGTTCGTCCATCCACAGAGTAACCCACACCAGATTGTAATTGTAGATCGACAAGAGCTAAATGTGCTTTTTGGCCATGAACTGTGAGTCAATAGTATTGGTGCTATGTTTTTTTGGTTAGCAACTCTCATGGGCAAAAGGCTAAAGTCGCCTTGGAAAGAGTGGATTGGTTGAACTCCCAAGTAAAAGCACCATGCCGGATTCTGGCAGGTGTATTTTTTGCTTTGGGATGCTGGTCCGCAGTGGGCGCTCAATTTGAGCGTTCCTGTGTTTTTGTTAGCTTGGCTTCGTACACTTACCCTGAAGGTCATTCTAAATGTGTGCCATGGAAAACCCGTTTAGCCCTGCTTCAAGTTTTAACCATCCGTTTATGGGGGGGTTCAACTCTGGAACCGTTTCCCCTTGCGTTCACCACTTGATTCCCAGGGTCACTGGGCACAGGTCTTTCATGCAGGGAAACCAAAGCAGTAGAGCCAGACATGTAATCTCTATGGCTTGGCCCATGGACACACTCATGCATTTGTTGCTGGAACTTGATGCCTTTTTTGTTGGGGGGGCAACTCCAGTTCAGCAGCAGCCCATTTTCCTGCGAGGAAAGTGGAGCCTCCAATTTCTTTTGCAACTCTGGTTCTTCAGCAAACTTTTTGGCACCTCTTGTGGAGTGCTCCCCGCATTTTGTTTTGTCGCATCACTGATTCCCCTTTGGATTGGGTTTTCCCCATGTTTTTGGTTCACCCTTTTCCCCTTGGAGTGGGTGCTCCCCCATGTTTTCTCATTGGATGGAAAAGTTGTTTCCAGAAAAGAATCCGGATCTTGGGAAAAAGCTGGGGACCACATGCTTAAATATATATATATATATATTTATCGGAAAAGCTGGCGTTGAATTGGTTTGTTCACCCTTTCCCCGTTGAATTGGGTGCTCCCCGCATGCTTCTCATTGGATGCCCCGCGAGGTTCTGCACGTGCACCTCGTGGAGCTTCCGCTGCTGTCGGGCGCCTCCCGGGTGGCGCGCATCGCCCGCTGCTCGCCGCGACGGGCCCAGTTCTGGCGCCAGGCGGTGGAGGCGCAGGGATGAAAGAAAAACGGAGGCGGCGTCTTTATATATATATATATATATATTATTGTCTGGGTCTCACTCGGCCTTAGATCAGAGGAGCCCCCACCCAAGATTTATTTCCTTTTTTTTCTGCCTTCGTTCAGATTTAGATGTTTGTCTTGCGATCAGGGCGAGAGATGCAGGGGTGTCCTGGTGCACCCCTGGGTTCACTCCATTTCTCATTCCCCACCTGACGCACCAGCAAGTCACTCAGTGTTGGATCAGAGAACTCCCCCCCCGGATGATGATAAGCTGATGTTGGCATTGCTTTTCCGTCGGTGTCGCATACCAGGGTGATCAATGTTTGGCATAGCCAAGGGAACGTAAGGCCCACTTCCCGAGTTCATGGACTTTGCCATTTGAGTGGCATACACACGAGGTTCGATCTTTTTGTTGGGCCATCCACCGGGTTTGGAGAATGGACCCGACGAAATCCACTGTCGCAGTTGGGATGAATGAAAACCATAAAAAGTGCTGGGGTATGTCACCTACCTGGTTCAGGATTTGGTCTGTCCGCGCATTTTCTGGTTCCAACCAGCAAGGGAAGGGGTGAAGCAGGGCGAACCCATGTCTCGGGAGGGTAAACCCGCTTTGTGTTCAACCGGCAAGCAGGTGGCCTTTTTTCCCGTCCACTTGACTTCTGAGGAACAGCCGGCAGTTGGCAACAACCTGATAGTATCATATTGGAAGAACACCTGCACTTGATCGATTTACCAACCTGCCATATTTTCGGGAGTCGGGTTTACCCTCACTACAGAATCCTTCTTTTGGATGGTTTTCCATAACCCCCCCTGGATGATGTTCAATGAGAGGAGTTCTTCTTTGAACTGGGCAAACTTACACTCTTCATTTTGGTAATACAGTAAGGGCCCAAACAGTTCAAACATGTTCAGAGTCATTTGTTGGTTAGGGTTGTGCAAGATTGCCTCCATCCATAGTATCTCGTACTTGCACTTGTTGTTTTGGCGGAAAACCAAAGGGAAGTCACCCCAGCCCTGACCGCAGGACTTGGCGGGTCGCTTGGCCGAGAGGAACCAGCACCTGGCACCTAGGCATTTTGAACAGACTGGCGGAGGCTGCAGCCGGCTTTGGAAGTTGACGTGCTCGGTTCTGTGCGTGTTGTGCTGCTGTACTTCTTTTGGGTGCTTTATTGGCGTTGGCGTGATCTTTTTATCCCTGGGTTGGTGTGTCCTCCTGGGGAATACTTTTGTTGATTGATACTTCATCATGACACGCGTAGAGGGAGTACACCCAGCACACTCACTAAATGACCGTGAGTTGTGAGGAAATGGGGGGTCACTCACCAATGTCCAATGTCATTTGTGGGGACAATGCTAGTCCGTGTGGGTGAGCCTGAGCTAGCCCAGGACCCATTTGTTAGAAGGCGTTTAGAATCTCCCAAAATATTGCTTGAACGCGGCATCAATTTCGCACGTCCAGAGGCCACTGTTCTATCACGAGAGGTTCACCTGCTAGATTGATGAACCTAATTTCCATGTCTGGACAATGTTGAACCAACCTGGGCAGAATTTACGCGAGCATGATGCTCCCAGATTCGTCAGGGATTCGTGGAGCCCAACGACCGCACAGGCTCGGTTTTTTGGGAGCAGCCCTGTGGATATTTGGGGACAGCACCTGCAGTGAGGTTGTGAAGGCCGTCCAGGATCCCGCCGAGTATTTCTCGGAGCTATGTGCGGCCCAGCTGGAGAGAGCACAGGGATGGCAGCTATGTGATTAGCTTTGGGTATGTGGTTCCTGTAGGAAACTCCCTTGTTGGACGTCAACAGATGAGCCGGAGTAAGGCAAGTCACCCATACCCCCTGAGCCGAGGCCCATTTGGGTCGAACTCCTTGAGGCCCAACAGAAGGCGCACCCAATCCATGCCTTTCATTTCGCCAAAGTGACGCTGCCCCACAGTCCCGGAGCTTCTCAACATGTTTGGACTCCGGTCTTGGTATGTCCAAAACGAAACCAACCATTTTAAGGGACCCCCCCCCATTTTAAGAGACCCCCCCTCATTGTCCCATTTTGTATGTGAGGTGTGTATGCCAGTCCTGCCCTGACAGCCTGAGGAACGGCTGGCAGTGGCCAAAGTCTTCGCGCACCGCGAGTTCTGTGATGAAGAGCTGCAGACAGAGGCCGAATAAATTTCGGGGTGAGTCGTTTTTTTTTAGGAATCGGACACCTCCCCCACCCCCAAAAACAAAGAAACAGATTTCGGACTTCTTGTGGGTTTCACTTCCTGCACCAGCACGCCAAACCGCATGCGCCCTTGTGCCCTGCTGTCAATCTCGCAAAAATGCGCCTGCACCGTCACCCTGAAGAGCACCCCAAACAGCAGCCCCCAAGCATCCAGCCGTCAATCTCGTGAAAATGAAACAGCACCCCAAACAGCATCCCAAAGCACCACCTGCAACAGCACCCCAAGCTGCATGCCCCCTTGCACCCTACCGTTAAGGTGCAAAAATGCGCCTGCACCGTCACCTGCATGCCCGATAGCACCCGGGCGTCACTATCGCAAAAATGCGCCCGCGACCGCCCGCGCCGTAAACAGCACCTCAAACAGCTCCCCACACTGCCCCCCTGCACCCTGCCGTCAATCTGCCCGCACCGTCACCCTGAAGAGCGCCCCAAAAAGCAGACCCAAGCACCCCATAAGCACCACACCAGCACCCCAAACTGCACGCCCATCAAATCTCGCAAAATCACTTTCCCATCTTTATTGGAAGTTAGAACCTCTATAGCTTTCAGCTATCTGGGGAAAAACAAGTAGGCACACTAAAAAAAGGTGACAGACCCATATGTTGTGTTTTTGTTCCTCTCTGACCTTGAGACAGTCAACACATGAGGAACACACGGTATTGAAGTATTGCTATTCACCAGGGTCTTGGTTTTGGGTGTGGTCCTCTATCGTTGTCTGGTGATATTGCGGGAAAGCATTAAGCCCCTCGCGAGGATCTTTAGGAACGTCGCACAGTGGCACGCGTCAACCATATTAGTGTCAGTAATCAGGGGAATATAAGGCCACGCACTTCCTGACTTCCTTTGAATTTATTTTTTTTGGGAAAGCCATGTTGGTGGTAAAATAGAATTTCAGACTTTGTTGGGCAAGCCACTCAGGGAGTGAGGCCAATGAGGATGCGTTTGAATTACCTTTGGAACTCTCAAGGGGGATTGTGGGTAAACCCGACCAAAAAAACAGACACAACAACGGCATTTGGTGTGCCGTCGGTTTGCAGTTGGTTTGCCTTGGCTTAGGGACCCTTTCTGGATCCTGGACCCTCAAAGTGAATATGTTCAGGGTTCTCAAAGTACTTTCGGAGCCTGGTTTCCTTCAAACCATCATTTGGAGAATCCTTTCGAGGATGTTACTTTCATGGACCCAGTATTGGACTGCACCCTCCCGTCGCAGATAGGGATATGCAAAAATGATCGAACTCACGCAGGGCTTTGTTCCTGAATTTGGGTGCCCAGTGGCAACCGTCGTGTTGAGTCAGTTGAAGTGACATCACCAAAATGACCCTCTAGAACAGTCCTCAATATGCAACCACTTCTATGGGCAGTCTTGTCAACAGTTGGGATGGATGAAACCCAATAAATACTGGGACAAAGCACCTAGCAAGCGGAGCCTGGCCCATCCACAGGTCTAAACATGGGTAGTTTCCTTACGATGTCGTTGAACACAAAAACACTCACGGAGGAAAAACATCGCAGATTAGATGATTGCATAGTATGCCATTTGCATTTGCCGCAGTATTCCGTTCCCAGGTTTTTGCATTCCCCGGGCGAAAAGCCTTCTCGGAGCGGCCGCGTCTCGCCCTTCCGCCTCTCCACGCCTCGATCAGGCCGCCGTGCGCGCGGCGCTGGCGCGGCACGGCGCGGAGCTGGAGACCTGCTGGGGCGCCCTGACAGCGTGGGCCCCGAGGACCGCGGCCACGAGGGGTCGAGCCCGGGGGCGAGGGGGGGGGTTTGGGTTTGGGTTTGGGGGGAGGGGGGAAGGGGATTTGGGTGGGCTGCTTTTGGCGGTGTTCAGGCTTGGTGGTAGAGGTGCCTGTGGTGGCGAGGGGTCGACTTTGTCTTTTTGGGTTGATTGACCATTGTTTTAATTAGTGTTCGCAAGGGCTCCGTTTAAGGTTGGTTAAGGTTTGGGTCAGTTTTGGTTTTGATTGATTTTGGGTTCAATCGCCCAGGCGCAGGGTTTAGGTTTGTCACTCAAGAAAGCTTAGCACCTTTGGCAGGTTGAGTGGGCCAGCACCAGCCGCCGGGGCAAGTCATTGCAGCCAACGGTGCTCCTCTAGTCGCAAGGTGCACCACATCGATGACTTGGGCTTCGATGCAAGTGACAGGACCCGAAGCTCACGGTGTTCGCTGCATTTTCCGGGCCTGGCCAGATGGGGTCTCTGGACCGGAAGAGGTCCCTGGACCCCATGAGGGGTTCTTCCAAAATTACTTTGGGTCTTGGTAACATGGATCCGTTTATTATCGTTTTGGTTATTTTTGTTTCGGGCCCCAATGGCTTCAGACTTCAGAATCGTGCTGCTCGCGCCACATGCACCCGAGCTTGGAGGCAAATATGCTGAGATGGTTCTGAGTAGGTTTGGCTCTATAGCTTTGAGGTGCGAATCCAGCCGATGAAATACGTCAATTGCCCATAACTGACTCACCGGTCCATCAGGAGGTTCAAAAAGCGGCTGGTTCGCTGTTCGGAAGTAATGGCCGATGTTGCCATGGGCCCAGTTTGCGCTAAAGAGAGCAGCCCGCCTAGCTATAGGTCTTTGTTGTGGCAGCTGATTTGTGCGTTCTTCTCTTGGCAACCCCTCTTGGTCGGGTTTACAGGGAAACGAAAATGAAGCCAACCATCCCGTGGCTTCCCAATTTGGAGACAACCCCATTTCGATGCAAAGGGCGCGGCTCGACTCGTGATTTGTGATGCACTTGGTGCGTCAGGAGAAGCTGCGCGATAGTAAAACTATCCGAATGGATCCGAGGCTGTCCGATCATCACATCTTGCAACTGGAGGGCTAGTCGTGCAATATGAGACATCTCTTTGCGGCACGCCCGCAATCGCAAGGCCCTTGTGCCAATTATATGTCATAACCCATCTGGAGGTCATCCAAGTCTCTTCATGTACTCTCGAATCTTCATGTGGCCAGCTACATTGCCTTATCACACAACCCCAGTGTATCTTCATGTACTGTCAACGTGCATTTTGGCAGCACCAGCTCGCAGAATCTCGCACTTCCTGCCCTGGAGCCATGCCTTAAGCTTCGAGCTTGGCCCTTTTGGCATTCCTCCAGCGGCTTCCTTTGTGAACATGGCAAGGGTTGAGCCAACCCGTTTGAGTGTCCGACCAACCCACGATTTGGATAGACTGTGTTGGCTCCACGGGGTGGAAAACCAGCAAATGCTCCCCAATTCCCCGCTGTTCATGGTGCAGGAAGCAGATGCCGCTCTACAAGGGAGAGTTCCAGAAAGCGGCCAAGTGGCGGCCCATTCGCGAGGAGCGGCCAGCCGAGTGAATTTGTTGCCTATCAGGTTGCTTTTGTGCCTTGATGGACTGATGGACCCTGAATCTTGCAGACTTGTTTGGCCCCTAAATTCAAATTAAATGGGGAAAGTTGTTTTTGTCAGGTTGACTGCGAGTCACAGCATAGGCCCCGCGTTTTGAGGGGTCATTCAACTTCATAACTTGGGCTGCCGTATCCTGGGAGTCAGTGCCTGGTAGCTCCCAGGGAGACGTAGCTGGGGCAACCTTGTGCATGTGCTGTCGCCATGGGACAGTTGTACCTGACCGATATGCTCAAAAAAGGCAGATCGAAAGAAGATCCGGACGGCCGTTGGCAAAGGGCAGTCCTTTTCTGCGATCCGTTCTTACAGGGTAATACAGGACCAGACGAGTAAATCAGGGGAGCTTCTTTGCATCGGATCCTGTGCAGGAAGCTTTTTGCTTGGGGTGGGAAAGCGAGGGGTTGCACACTGTGAGCCACCCCTGCGCTGGCACCATGTTGAGGGTGGAGGTGTGCCTTGCAAGCGGCAGCAGTTGCTTTGTGACGCTTCCTTTGCGGGCGACGATCGCCGAGCTGAAGGCTGCAGCGCAGCAGTTGGGGCGCGGCTGGTTGCACATGGCCAGCCACTAGACCCGGGGTGACCTTGAGTGAGGCGGGCGTGGGAGATGGGCATGCAGTTCATGGAGCCGTGGAGAGCTTGGTGGTGACAGCAGCCGGGTTCAAGAGCAGCTGACGGGCATTGAGCAGGTCAAAGCAGCAAGTTGCGGCGCTTTTGCTGCAATTCGGAATGACGGTACAGTGGTGGCTTGGGGCTTTTCAGGATGCGGCGAGGACAGCAGCCAGGTGCAAGAGCAGCTGACGTGTGTCCGCGGGATCCAAGCGACCGAAGACGATTTTGCTGCGATCAAGGATGATGGCACAGTTGTGACTTGGGGCGCCGCCAAGCATGGTGGAGACAGCAGCCAGCTTCAGGAGCAGTTGACATGCGTCCAGCAGATCCAAGCAGTTCAAAAGGCGTTTGCAGCCATCAAGGATGATGGCACAATCGTGACTTGGGGTGAGGCAGAGTGTGGTGGAGCCAGCAGCGCGGTTGTTGAGCAGCTGAGACGTGTCCGCTACATTCAAGCAACTACCGCTTCTGCTGCAATCAAGGACGAATCAAGGATGATGGCACAATTGTGACTTGGGGCGATGCAGAATATGGCGGAGACAACAGGTTGTCGAGCAGCTGAGGTTATGATCGCTCGGGATGGTGCTTAACTTTCAGGTTGAATTGTCCACGCGCCTGCTGACATGGCCTGGGGACCGCGAGCGCAGTCGGTTTTCCCATCTGTGAAGGAGGAGCTTGCAGAGTCCTACGTGCTGAGAATAGAGCTCCGCGCGAGGAGCTTGAGTGGGGACAGCACAAGGCTGCAACTTGTCTAGACTTAGGAGACCTTTTACATTTTACCAGTGACTCAAAGTGAAGCAAACAATAAAATCTACATTCTCTAAGTCTAATGGCAAGAGAAGCCATGCGGAGGCGCGGGCGTTGCCCGCACTTGGAGGAGGAGCCGAGGAGCCTCAGAGAGGGCACGGAAGCGGCTGGCTGTGGATGCTCAAGGAGCTGGAGGCCAGGTGAAAACCGTGGCGTGCCTTGCGGCAGCAGCTTGCTGTCGGAGCCAAGGATAGCGGCACGGCTGCGGTTTGGGGCAGTACAGAATACGGAGATTGCAGCCAGGTGCAAGAGCAGCTGACAGGTGTGCGCCACATTCAAGCAACTGCCCATGGAGTTTTTTGGGGCGACCCCGAGCGTGGTGGGGGAAGCAGCCAGATTCAGGAGCAGCTGACACAAGCAAGGCACTGATCAATTGTTTGCACGGTTGCTGTCCAGCATGACAACAGAGATGTCAACTGGGACAAGCAGGATTGTAGCTGCAACATCACGAAGGAGATCGTTCCGCCTTCAGTAAAATCATGCGCCCATGCCACATCTGCCAGCTGCGAGAAGGCGAGAGGTCTTTCCGGCGAGAAAGTCCTTTCGCCCAAGGCAAACCAAGGGCGATTGTTCTGACACTCTGTTCATTATCCATCTTTGCCACGGCGTTTTGTCATCCTTTTGAGTCAAATCCAAGGCTTTGGCTCGAGTTGTGCAGATTTCAGGCGCGAGTGAGGGGCAAACTTCGTGACATCCTGTGACACGTAAACCCGAATAGTGCATCCTAACTGGGCGCCGACCAAGTCCACAACCTCCTGATTGCGTTCTTTACTTATGTTATATTTTTTGTTTATTTACTTAACTTGTCTTATTTACTTAATTTATTTGATGAATTTCTTTGTTTGTTTGCTTGCTTGTTTTGTCGCACGCGTCCCACTGGTTCCGGGCGTGGCCAGGTGCTGCCCATCCCACCGCTGCGGCCTCCGCCGGCGGTTGCCGCGGAGTTGGGCGCGTCCTTGGAGGAGCTCCCCCCCTGGACCCTCAAAAATGCCGTGAAAAAAAGGCAAACCTCCCTCAACCTGCCCTTTGTTGCAGTTTGCTTGGATGTTAGGACTTTAACTTTTGGCCAACTGATGGGTTTGCCATCAAACCACTAAAAGTTAAACTTTTAGCGGGGGAGCAGAAAGCAACCGAGTGCCCTGGTAAATGCTCGAAACTGTGGGCTGAAATCCTTTTTTTGGGTAGTCTGAGAGTCCAGTGGAGTACTTGGATGTTCGGCCAAGTTAGGAAGTGGTTAGCCACCTGGGTTGTAACCCACAAGCAGAAAGGTGAACTGAACGGTGGACTTTTTAGCGGGGTATAACCTAGGCTACCGGCAACTTGCTTTCTTGGCCCCCTAGTGACCTGCGGCGTCTGCCAAGTATACCTATGCAATATTTTAGGGTAGACAAGACATGGAAGAGAGTCTCCTTTTTTGGAGTGGCCAAGTCTAAATGGCGGCTTAACTAACTTCCTCACTTTCTGGACTTGGAGCTGTTTGGGATCAGTTCGTGGAGAAACAACAAGTGGTGGGTTATCAGAGATATGGAGCCCGTTTTGGATCCCTTTCAAAGGCGAGCCCCACATAAACCATGGCCCAAAACGTTTTTTTTGGAGTCAGGCGGTGATTTACAGGGACACCGCCCCCAAGTCCTGAAACGATTGCTTTCATGGGTCCCGGATTGTGGGACATTTGATTTGGGATCGACACTTTCACGTTGATTGTTTGGATCCTGTGGGTTTTCTTCATGGGACTTTGTTCATTCGCAGTACTGTAAAGTAGTCATGGGGCAGGTACAGTGTCACAGATGCACCATCCACCAGCTTCAGAGTGAAGATGTTCCATACGGATATATATATATAATATAATCTTCACGACATGTGAATGTTCGGGTGTGTCGATTTTTGAGGGTGCCCGGTCTAGTGTTGTTTAAGGGCAAGGGAAGACAACCCATGTTGTTTTTTGTTTCTTTGGGGGGGGGGGTCCCTTCGAGACAAGCCTACCTGACGCAGCTGGGGCATTTTGGCACAGAGGAGACCTTTGGTGCGGAGGTGCCGGAGGAGGAGCGGCAAACGTTCCGGTGGCAAGGCGCAAAACTTGCGTTTTTTGTCTGGGGGGGTTTGTTGATAAATGTTTATGTGGAGCTGCAAGCAAAAACACACACACAAAAGGAGATTCCGATGCGAAGTTGACCAGTGATTCATAGCTCCCCTGGTTATTTGCAAGGGGTCTGGGTTTGTTTGGTGCGGATTCGTTTCTTTTCCTGATTAGCCGCTGGGGTGGCTCTTCATCAGCGGTCAGCATTGTTCGGGTTCGGGGGCGGTGCAGTGGCAGAGGCGTCGGCCTTTGTCGTGCGCAAAGGGGCAAGACATTTGAAGACGCGGGAACGCGCCAAAGGCAGACGTGCTGTCAGCAGCTGTGGATGCTTGGGACACAAGCAACACAAAAACAACATGCCATGAAACTTGTGCAACGCGACCCTTTGATACCGGCCCTCTTGGCACGAAGGCTAAACATGCAAACAAATACTCCCTGTCAGAGAAGCATGGACTCACTAAAATTATTTCACGGGGAATCTCCTTGTGAGGGACTTCCTTTCGGGCTCCATGTTACCCAGAGCTTTTGCTTCATTAGGATGATGATTTGAGTGTGTGTTAAAATAGGGGACCACACCCCCAGAAAGAAAGAATGCGGTTTTCATTTTGTGTCCCTCTAAAACAACCTGAAAAAGGGTACCTCCAAAAGCAACCTCATTTGGTTGGGGATTGGGGTTGTTGAAAGGACACTGCAGCTTGGCTATGCAATTGCATTTGGCTTGACAGGGCAGGGAACAAGTTAACGCTGTCATTTGGCTGCCGTGTTTATGGGGACTGATATTTAGAACCAGGCTATCTCTGCCCCGCAATTAGTGTCGAGATTGCAGCACGATACTCAGAATGAGGTGCCCACACATCTCATTCTGTTGAAGGTCATGTGCGCATTCCGATTCTTGAATACCAGCGGACAACCAGAGGAATCGTGAACGTTTGCCGTCAATCTGATGTGGGTGTGTCCTTTTTGGGGGTACGCCCAAAGTTTGTGGTTGTCCTTCTTTTAGGTTCCCTTTAAAACCAACAAAACGGGGTAGCCTCAACAAAGACACACCCACATGCACACTGTGTGCACACTAGTTAGCACCTGCAAGATGCACGGAACGGCATGGCTTCAATATTTTGTTTTCAAGTTTGCTGAGTCCTTGCTCGGGAGGTTTTGGTTGGGAGGCCGAAGTGTAGGAAGGTTGTTGTGGCCGAAGTGCGCAGGTGGGGAGTCAGCTGCGCTAGACTACCTCAGGAATTACATGGAGCTCCTCGGTGGTTGTGAGTGCGTCGCTTTTGAGTGGAACCCCCCGGGCGGTTTGCTTTTGGTTTAAGTTTAAGACCAGCCCAAAAAGTGGACCAACCCACAAAACGACCCCGTCTTGTTTTGGGGGAAGCCTGTTTGAGTGTTTTAAAGGGAAACCAAAAGGAAACCAAAGCCCATGGCGCGTGAAGGAGTTTTTTGGAGCTGATGGGAAGTTGTTTACGACCAGGAGCACCCGCAGTTGTGCTGCATGTTTGCAGGTTTTTCAAGAATTAGAAGGACTTGTCGTGCAATAGGTTGCATGTCTTTCCCTTTAGCAAGTAACCACCTCGGAGGTTCCCAGATGTACTTCTTTGAAGGGAGCCGAGAGTTCCCAATTCTATGTCTCGTAGCATCACCTCACCTGGACCCGCAAACAAGATTGGCCCAAAAGGTGACATGTTGAACCCCGCAAAGCGCGATATATGTACACACAAGGACCGCTGCCTGCAGGCTGTTTCCCTGCTACATCCAAGCCCGTCGTGTATTTAAAGGAACCTGTCTTGGACAACATCAGAATCTTGGCAGTGCTTTGGATCCCATTTGTTTGGCTAGTCAAATAGCCTTCCTCCCATAGCATTTGTGGAAGGGTACCAGGAAGACAAAGCTCTAGCCCCCCTTCTTAACATGAGAGCCAGGGGCATGTTCCTTGATGTTCTCCAGATGTTCCGCGCACCATTAGATGAATCTCTTCAAGGGATTTTGGGTCAGGTGCCTTGTTAGCAGAATCGTATCGTTCAAAGTCATCGGAATGTTTGAGCGCGGCACTTGGTTCGTTCCCGAAGGTCGGGCCAGTTGCCTCGATACCGGGGCGCCACCGAGTCCTTTGCCCATGGAGATGACAACCCCGACGCCTGGCTGCAGAGGATTCCCGAGGCGTTTTAATTATTGTTTTTCGTTGCTGAGACTACCTAGATGTGTGCGTGAGTTTGTGTGTGTGTGTTTGGTGTTGGGGCACCATTCACTAATTTGGCAGTGGAAGTGTGCCTGGAAGATCAATTCCCTCTTGAAAATGTTTGTCCGTGAGAGGGTAGCCCATGCCATGTTTGTTCAGAAGGATGTTTTTGCCAGACCCAATCACCCCAGTCGCCTTAAAACCTCACCTCTTGGAAAGGCCAACCAAATCGCTAGCTGTGTAGTGCTTGCTGGATGCTGGTGCTACAAGAGAAGGCGCTACTTGAGCGCCACATCACAGCTTG
>CAUJNA010003383.1:1522263-1552263 GCA_963377175.1 Effrenium voratum
CGCGCCACATGAAGAAGGTTTTTTTTTTGCGGATGTCTCAGGGTGATGACGAAATCCAGTTCGCACCACATGAAGAAACCCGGGATTCTGGTTCGAGTTCCCAACGTAAATTGAAAACTTAAGGGCTTCAACCAGGGTTTATCTTCGTGGGGCGAGCGGATTTCGTCCATCAGCAGGCTGCAGGTGTCCTTTTCAGGTCAGTTTAGTTAGATGGGTTCGACTGGTTTTGATAGGTTTGCCCCATTTGCCCGTCTATTTGTCCACAAGGTCACCTATGTTCGCTCGCGGAACGGGGTCTCAAAGAAATGAGCGACACACATCTCCGGAACAAGGGCCCCTCCGCAAGGTTGGATGATTGAGGCATTCTAGTCTATGACCGCCTTTGGTGAGGAGTTTTCTATTTTGAGCCAACCCCACTGTTGGGAGGAGCGTTCGGCGGCCAGTTTCCTTGCTGCGGTGTTTTATGTTTTTGACAGCTATGAGCAGTTGGTGGGGGCGGGAGGGGGGGGGGTTGGGTGAAATGAACGTGCAGAGTTCCTGAAGCGGTCGGCCAATGACCTCACATGCTGGGGCAAGGAGCTGGCCAGGGCAGAACCAACAGTTGGGTGTTGTTCTATAGGGCCACTTTCTGTTTGATTGAGCAACTATGATCACCATTTATTGTTATAATTTGTGATCATTTACAATATGTTTACCTATTCTTGCTTCTATTAGGCATCGTTTGCACGAGAAGCGCTCCGAGTAGTGTCGGGCCCAGCTGAGACTCTCTTCGAGGAAGGTTTGTCGGATACCAAGGCCCTATCTGTTTGTCTCGCTTTCCGCCACTTCTGTCCAAGCCTTCCCAAGTTATACAGGATTTAATTGAGCAACGAGTCAATAGTGTGTGTTTTTTGTTCTCGGGGGCCTCAAGATTTCAAATTCTGGTTTTTCTGTTGGTTTCCTTTTAAAGCCATGAAAAAAGAAACACCCATACGGACACTGAGCCAAAAGCCATCGAGACCATGTCATTGTCTTGGGCTTGGAGCCAGGGTGCGTGGTATGTGGTGGACTATGCCAAAACAGGGCGGTCCACATGCAAAGAGTTCCGATGCAAGAAGGCCATTGCAGATGGAGAGCTTCGCATTGGAATCGAAGCTCCAGAGGATGATCATCGAGGAAGCCAATTGGGTTGGTACCATCCGCCTTGCTTGTGGAAGACCTTCTCATTCTCTAAAAATGCCAACAAGAAGATTGAATCTACGGAGGACATCAAGAACTTCCATCACCTTCGAAGCAAAGATAGACAGCTGATCAAGTCTTTACTGGAAGGAAAGACTGTTGAGAGTCCCCAGGGGGCAGCTTCGAGTGCCTTGAAAAAGATCATCGCCAAAGTTGAAGGCAACACGATGACGCTCACAGGCCCAACCTTCCAATTCAAAGAGGACTCTCAGTTGTTCAGTGGCGCCTTTTTCCTTTTTTTTGGTGGCTGCCCCACTAAAAATGGTCTTCCCCAAAAAGGGTTGGGTCACTGAACAACTGAGGACTTGAAGAAGCTGGGCGCCAAGTTCAACGGGGAATCAAAGGCCTGGGTCATCACGAAGAAGGCCAATGATACCTTTGAAGACGTGGAGAAGTTCCTGGGGCATACCGAGGAACCAGTTCTGAAGAGGCCAGCGAAACGGCAACGGACCTAATTCGGCTGCGGAGCTGAGCAGAGCACTGGTGCGCAGCACTCTGGCTCGCCGGGGGAGACCTGCTTGGGTTCTCCCATCTTTTGGGTCAGCTTATAGCTGTTTGCGAGCTTGCGTGTGACTTGCTCCGTTGTCATGGCAATTGGGCCATGATATGAAGGAAGCTCACATTGGTTGTTGCAGATAATCCCTTATGTCCAATTGGTTTGCGTTTCGTCGCCCTTAAGCACTCAATACACCGCTTTTTGCAGGTGCAACCCCAAATGGGTCGCAAGTTTCCCTTCAAGCACCCCTCAAACTGTGTGCGCCGCAAAAAGGACAGGGCCATTTTGGGTGGGAGGATTGATATGGCTATCAATTTTACTAGGGATTCCCCTCCAAAGTGGTTGGTGGACATGGATCCCCACCTAAATGGTGTCCACCAAAGGGTCCCGATTTAAGATTCAAACCCATATATATATATATACACATATATATATATACATATATATATATACATATCGGTCCAAAGCCTTGGTTGGATCGGATCCCATCTTCGGTTTCAAGCGCCAGGACCCTTCGACGTGAAAGGCCTGACGTGGCGAAGGGACAAGGAGCTCTTCGAGAAGTGGCGCCAGGGACAGACAGGCGAGGGCGCTTGGAGCGGAGCGTGCCGTTACCCGTTTCGGGTTGGTTTCAAGGGGCGCCAAAGGTGGAAAGGTGTCCACTTTCCGGGTCCACCTTTTGTTTGTGGAAGACCCATTTGGCTGATACAACCGGCAAAGGGGGGGGTGAAAAACGGGTGCTTGCAAAAGCGGGCACCACTTGTTTTGTTGGTTCCCTTTTGGTTTGCTTTTCAACCCAACCAGCAGGGCTGCCTACTGGAAACACCCTGAAAGAACCAGACCATGACCGAAGCCAGGAGGATGTTTAAATAGTTGTGTGAACCTGTTTAAGTGAGGTGTTGGCACACTTGATGAGCACTTTTGAGTTCCCAGTCAAAAACGGTTGGATCCTTTTGCCCTGTTAGGTCCCTTTTTCATACCTGGGGGTTGTAGTGGGGGCTATATCAACCATATCCTCTGTGGAGCCGGAAGTCCATGACATGTATGCACGACAAGGAAGTTCAGCCACCGCTTGAAAAGCCAACTTTCAATGACCCAAACTGACCGGACTTTAGATGGTCTATGGCGTTGGGGTGATTTTGGAAGTTTGGGGAAGACACACACACACACACCACACGAAACACGCAACACAACACAGCACAACATAACGCAACACCACCCACAACAGCACAGCACATCGCACACCACAACATGCACCACATCACGCGTCACGGCAAAACAACACAAGCCGCACCAGAACACGGGGCGCAGGAGCTATGGTCATCAAGCATTGAGTGTTGTGAGAACACGAGTCAGTTGTACTCTTTGGGAAGACAAGTTTTTCAGAGAGAGAGCCGGCTCTGGCCGAGTCCAGACCACACACACACACGCGCGCGCGCACACAAAAAGCACGCACCACAATGCACAGCACAACAAACAACTCTTGCCGGCATAGCACAGGATATATATATATATGTATACATATCAGATATCACACAAACATACCGCGCCCACACACTGTGAAGGTTACGTGAATTCGAGGCGGAGGGACATTGGACTTTTATTAACCCCCTCGCTCCCTTCCCCTTAAGGTAAGGGAGGTTTACCCCCAAAGGCGCTGTAAATTCAAGTTCCATATTCTTTCAAAGGGCTTAAATGAGGATTGTCGGATTTCCTTCATGTCCACATGACGCGTAATTGAGGGTTGCTTTGAAAGGAAAATCGGTCTTCCAGGGTGCTCCAGTCAAATAGGGCACCCAACAAATGGGTGGTTTCCCTTTGATCTCCCTTTCAACAATCCCAAATGAGGCTTCCAAAACACCCACACACGCACAGACACATGGGGGTTGCAATATCCCTGGCCTCCAAATGCCCATGGGTAGCTGTTCCCATTTTGTGGGGAATTGTCCTTGAGTTTTTTCATGGTGGTTGTTGGGAAACAGTTTTCCCATTTTTGCTTATTGTGGTTTAGTGGTTGAAATCCCACCACTTAACTGCTAAATATTTTACATGTTTGCTGCCCTTCCAACGTCAACCAAGTGTGGTTTCCCCCAGTGGTCATCCCAAAGGAGCCTTTGCTCAACCCCCAACTGGCCGCGCGGATCCAAGGCTTCCCCTTTGTTGACGCGGGCATGCGCGAGCTGGCAGCGCCCAGCCGTGGGCGGCGTCTTTGTTGGGGGTTGGTTTGAAGGGAAAACCGGAAGAAAACCACCAGTTCGGGTACCCTTTTTGAGACAAACCCTTTTCCAAAGTGATGGTTTCCTGCACAAGAAGCTAGCAAACCATTGCTGTCCGCGGTTTCTTTGTTGAAATCAATCGGGCACGTGGCAAGTACCAGTGAGTCGATACCGTTTTCCATGGAGTTGGCAGGATGGACACTCCGCACTCAGCTTTTGAGCAAGTGCCAGGAAACCAGAGGTAAGATCAGCATTCGCCGGCTGGACAAGCATTTGCTACGCTTGCTTGGTCACTTGTAAACCAGCCATGCAGGCAGTAAGGAATGAACGGCGCTGGTTTCGCATGGCGTGTGAGCCCCAAAAGGATAAGCAACTAAAACAGGACATAAAGTCCTCCTGCACCAGTTGGGATGAATGAAGCCCTGTGAATACTGGAGTAAACCATCCAACTGGTGTGAAGCGTATCTAGCAGTGAGGCCATCTTCCCAAACAGCACCAGGGATGGACATGCATCACCCTACAATTCGGTACCGCAAGACAAACTAGGAACTGGAACTTTTGCTCGCAGACAAGAATGTACCTGTGGCATCAAAGAAGGCGGCAGGCGCAAGGAACAACTTTCAAGCCGCTAGATTCGCGATCTTTCCAGCGGATCCCTGGCAAGCCCCTATGGCCGACCCGAGATTTTCTCTTGTACGCTCATATGTTCCTCCCTTACCTATTATATATGGCAATATTGTGGTTTTCCAAGCGTGGAGAGTGAAGGTGATCATGATTGGTACGTGAGGGATGATTAGAGTGTCACAAGCGGTGCTTTTCAAGCCTCAGAACGCTCCACAACTTGCTGATGACGCAATTACTGAAGTTGTCAGGTTGCGTTGAGCGATTTAGTAAATGCGCAAAGGTTTTGCTATTTTCCATGTTTGCACCGAGTCACTTGATCTTTCGAGCAGTTCTCATGCGGGGCGGCAAGCCGTGCTGCCGGAGTTGCCGCGAGTGGCGGGATCTGAGGCCACCGGATACATCTCCCACCTTCACCGGCAGTGCTGCGCATCTTTTCTGGCCACTCGGTAGATACTTCAAGTTGATGCGGCTGGGGGGGACTTGTCAACTTTGTTGTCTCCCTGCTTGGTTTTACTGCTTAGTTTTGCTGGTTTGGTGCCTTGACGCTTAATTTTTTAGTTTGGATGGTTTGGTTTTTGTGACTCATTGTCATTTCGCTGTTTGTTTGTGTGGCGCACGGGATTTGGAGACAGAAATCAACTCGGTTGTCGGAGTCTTAGTCTTGCCAGTGGTCACAGCCACGAAATCGCCGATGCACGTCGTTTCCCAGGCTTGACTGCCAGAGACTGACTTCGCAGCTGAAGAATGTTGAACAAGTGTGAGGCTACTTTCTACCATTGTTCGTGTCATTTGTACTGCCTTGTTTCGAAGTGAGCAGCACGTCTTTTCTGATGGAACATGGGACGCGCTGCGGCGCGAGTAGTGCCCTATGCTTCCTCGACTATTTTTTTAAATAGGGGTTGTTCAACCCCGATTTTTTGCATTGGCAACCCCTAGTTTTTTGACATTTTCCTTTGGGGTTCATTTTGCGTTGTTACTTCTCTTTGTTTTTTGAAAACTGCGCCTGCTACTGCAACCTCTTAAGTAGCCTTGGGAGCCACATATCTCTGCCAACTAAGTAAATTACTATTTCTTGATAGGGTCCTCGGGCCCCTTTCGTGTCTGCGCAACGCACCTGCGGAAAGTTTTGCGGAAACAGAGCCTTCATTCTAGCAAATTGTAGAATTGTCCTCTGCAATTTGCGCAGGTGGCACGAAGAACTTGCTTTTTCCCGTTCCAATTTTCACACAGGTCGAGAAATAACGTGAGCGTAGACAAACCGTAGACAAACCGTAGAAAAAACTGTAGAAACACAATTTTTTGGCGTAGAACCATTTTTTGGTTGGCGTAGAACCACCATTTGTCACATAGAACGGGCAAATTTTGCCGGGGGACCAGAAGATCAACATCCTCATCCTGGAATGGTTGCTGTCATGAGATGTGTTGGCTGTCCCTTGTTGTTTTGGTTTGGCTAAGGGGGTGGGCCAAAAGAAGGACAGGAATGGTCAGAAGAGGGTTCACCTTCACGCGCTACATGGCCTTGTTAAGAAACCAAGCGACATAGAAGCCAACATTAGCCTTGCAAATAGTAAAACATATTGCTGCATATGTATATACATATTCGGCTTTGGGATCCTATGGAGCGGCCTTAACGTCAAGTATTTCCTAGCTTAGCCCTTGTTCCAGTCCAAAACGGAGGCGGCCGCTCGTCGTCCAAAAATATTCTTTGTAAAACAAAATGGGGTTGTCACAACGCCTATTTTTTTAAATAGGCTTTGGAAGCATAGGGAGTGTGTTGATTTGATGAGGTTTACTTTCTACACATTTCTCTTTGGGGCAACCATTGCAAGCTGGCAATGTTTGTCACGCATGTCTTGGCCCAAGCCCCTCGAACCTATGAAACCAGCATCTCTTGCCTAGTGCAAGCAGTGGGAAGTAGTTCCGTGTCATTTTACGTTCTAGTCTACAGAGAGGACGAGGATCTGCTGGAATGCCATCATGTTTGCCCGAGAGGCTGTAATTATCTCCAGCAAGCATTGTGTGATTCTTGTAGTCCTATGACGCGTCACAACCTTCAGGTCAGCAGCTTGTAGGTCGCCGTGACAATCAGCAAGATGATGGCGAATCTGGTAGGTTCCGCAGGGGTGGACTTAGGATACATTTTACATCTTACCAGTGACTCAAAGTGAAGCAAACACTAACATTTACATTATATAACTGGGCCTAACTCTAATCATGTCCGCATTGATCTGAAGCTCTTTGCTGATGCAAGTTGATATCCACTTGCTGAGCGGCAGCAGCTGGTCAGTGACACTTGCGCCAGAGACTCGCGTCAGCGAGCTGAAGGCGGCAGCGCAAAGGCATTTCCGGCGTGGGTACCTGAGGCTCCTTGCTGGGGGCCGGCAGCTGGATCTGGGATCCAGCTTGAGTCATGGCTAGACTTTGCTTACCAGCATATTTTTAGTGTCCTCCAACGAAGGGCACTTGACGTGTTTTTGAATGGATCATAGCACCCAAAAAAGGAATCGAGGGCACTGAAAAGAAGCTGGTACCTTTCGGTGTTTCCTTTCACCAGTCATATGTTGCTCCTCGTTTGCCTTGTTTAAGCTTTTGCCATTTTGGTTTTGTCTCATTGTCCCTTGCAACCAGCAAGTCGACTTGGGGGTCTAAGTCTGGCCTAGGTGTGAGGCGGGCCTGCAAGATGGGGCAAGCATCGACGCGCTCGTTCAACGCGTGGAGATGGCTGCGACCAGGGGCGCCTTTGGCCTCTATGTCCCAGGTACTGTGGTGACCTGGGGTGATCCGAAATGCGGCGCTGACAGCAGCAGTGTGAAAGATCAGCTGAGGCGGGTCCAACACATCCAAACAAATCAGCGTGCAGTTGCTGCCATTCTTGGCGACGGCGCTGTGGTGACCTGGGGCGATCCAAAATGCGGTGGCGACAGCAGCAGTGTGCAAGAACAGCTGACGAATGTCCGGAAGATCCAGGCAACACCACGTGCCTTTGCTGCCATACTGGACGGTGGCACTGTTGTAACCTGGGGCGATTTCACCTACGGCGGAGACAGCAGCATGGTGCAGGAGCAGTTGACAGGAGTCCAGCAAATTCAATCAACTGGCCTTGCTTTCGCCGCCATCTTGGACACTGGCAAAGTAGTGACTTGGGGGCACCAGGAGTGTGGTGCAGACAGCAGTCTGGTGCAAGATCAGCTGACGCAGGTCCAGCTGATCAAAGGAACTGATGGTGCCTTTGCTGCTCTCCGAGACAGCGGCGAGGTGGTGACATGGGGATATCCCGGCTACGGGGCTGACAGCAGCCATGTTCAAGAGAAGCTCGCGCGGGTGCGTGAGATCCAAGCATCTGATGGCGCGTTTGCCGCCATCCTGCAGAATGGCTCAGTCATCACGTGGGGCGATCCGAACTACGGAGGAGACAGCAGCCGAGTGCAAGAGCAGCTAACACGTGTGCAACAGATTCACGCGACTCAAACAGCGTTTGCCGCCATTTTGGTCGATGGCAGCGTGGTAACCTGGGGGGATCCGGATGATGGCGGCGACAGCAGCCAGGTGCAGGAGCAGCTTCAGCATGTTCGGCAGATTGGAGCGAGCTCCCGAGCGTTCGCCGCAGTGTTGGATGACGGCGCAGTGGTGACCTGGGGTGATCCAGCACGTGGGGGGGACAGCACTCTGGTGCGAGAGCGGCTGAGTGGCGTCCAGCAGATCCAGGCCACGTGGTTCGCCTTCGCCGCCCTAAGGGATGATGGCAGCCTGGTGACCTGGGGCCAGGCCAGTGGCGGGGACAGCAGCCAGCTTGAAGACCCGGAGTTCTTGGTGCATTGAAACCCGCCTTCCCGAAGGCCCCCAACGGCCCAAAGAGCTTGGGGTGGCAAAATGGCTCAGCCTTGGGTATTTGAAACCGCAAGAAAGAAGTGACCAGAGTTGACCCACCCCTTGACCAAGGCAAGCGTACGGACGATGGTTTAGACTTTTGGGCCAATCCACTCAGGAGGGGAGCACTTGCATCAGTGGTCGAACTCCCTTTTTGTTTGGTAGGCCGCATCGTGAGTCACTACCAAAAAGTTACACCAACATAGACCCCAGATAGCAGTGCCATGCAGTGCTTGCACATCAGCACCTCCAAACCCCGAAGAACGCCCCTAGCACTTGCAAAACAGCACGTCCACCAGCACTCCAAACTGCATGCCCCCTCACCCGGCCGTCAAGTCAAGCTCGCAAAACAGCATCCACCAGCACCTCAAATTTCATGCCCCCTAGCACCCGGCCCTCAATCTCACAAATCACTTGTTTCCCTTCTTTATTAGAACCCTAAGGGTCCAAGTACTCTATACTGAGGTACTTTCGTGAAAAAGCCGTGCTTCTAACACTCCTGGGCCCGAGTACGTGAATATTGCGGATTCTCATTTTGAAGCCATTTGGGAACACAAACCCAGCGCAGACCGCGCGATACGTTCATCGCTGGATGGCACACAGAAGCACTGCCTAAGGTAACATGTCATACATTCGCCTCTAAAGCGGGGTTTTGCGGGTCAAAAGCCTCGGGATGCTCAAAGATGCGCAAAGATCTTAATGCCTGAGTAGCGACAAACTACCGTCTGCATTGTTTCAAGCTGAGGGACTGTTGCCGAATGTTACACATGTCTTCACCATGTCCGGCAAGAACAGCGATCGTGGGGAAAGTGCTTGTTCTTGTCAAAAGTGCAGCACCGATATGGCATCGCAACATCCTTCAGTGCATCAGAATCACCCTGGTGGCATCGAAACAGCACTCGCGCATTAAATACGTTTCCCAGAACTGATGCCGCAATTTAACGCGATTTAACGCCCGGAAGCTGGCATTCACGGTTTTTAACGCAATTTAACGCGATTTAACGCAACTTTATCGCGTGATGTGTGGAAACTTTTTTCGCATGGCACAGCACTCACACATTAAACTAATGTACATTCTGAGGTTTAGTGCGATTTGACACAATTTAATCCGATCTAACTCCCACAACTGCGCCGGCACGGCTTTGGAAGCAACTTGTTTCAATCGAACACGACTTTACCGCGTGATATTTTTCTTCAACAACCGCAGCCTAGACCGGGTGGGTTGATGTGCTAGAGAGCGCAAGAGTCCTTCTTGAGCAACCCCATGCCCCCAAGACAAGCTGATCACCAAAGGTTATGATGCAACTATGTCGCGGTTGCAAATGAAGTGAAGCTGTCAGAGTAAAACACTCTTTCGCTAAGGGCATGGCTGAATTTTGGTGCAACACGGTGCAACATGTCATATTCACGGCTTTTCGCCCCGAAGCCGCGCTCCTGACATGTTGAGCCAAAACACGCGAATATTACGGATTCCGTTAAGTACCTTGTAGTTACGGATTTGGACCCTCAGGGGAAGTTAGAACCCCTATTGTAGCTTTCAGCTATCAGGGGAATTAAATATGGAGGGGGGGAACTCAGTGTGGGCCCCCACAGAAAATAGTCAACCCCCCCCCCGAAGAAAGAACAAAACCACTGAAGTTTTTTTTGTTTTTGCGGTACTAGGGTCTCCCTAAATACAGTCAACGCCCCCACCCACCCCACAAAAAATAGGTTCCTTTGTTTTTCCCTCTCTTTTTTTTCCGGTAGGGTCGCTTGGGAAAAAGGGGGGGGCTCGGGCTCTCTCAGATCCGGGATCTGCAGCTGGACTGGCGCATGGGCGCCGAGCACTTCGAGCGACTCGGCTCCGGGAGAGTGATGCTGCCTTTGGGATCTGACCTGGTTTGCCGCTGCTGCGAAGTCGGCAGGGAACCTGGGGATTCGCGAAAAAGGGAAACCACCCGTTGGATGGTTTTTCTTTGGGTCAGAGGCAGGGGATGAGAAATGACGTGAACCTGGGGATCCCCGAAAAAGGGAAACCAGTTGGATGGTTTATAGGGGTAAACTTGGAGATTCCCGAACAAAACAAAGGAACCCACCCGTTGGATGGTTTTTGAATCGGGATCAGACTGCATTTCTCGTTCCCTGAGCGCCAGCAAGTTTTACGTATCCCCATCCCGAGCTTGAGGATGACGCCCGGATTATCTGTTTCCCACAAGGCTTTGCTGCCATCCAGGGTTTGAACCATTGAGTGCTATATGGGCCTGGATATGTCTTGCGTGTTTCCAGACTAGCTGCGCCTCGTTTCAAAGCGAAGCCCCAAAGGAAAACCTGTTTCTTTATTTTTTGTTGGGGGGTGCCTTTTTTCTTCCTTGGTTTCGGCGCTTCCCGTTTCTCGTTTTTAGGGCCTGCTTGCTGGACCATACGCCGGACGCCAACTGGGGGAACTGGGCCTACCGCTGCTTGCAACGCCCGTGTTTGGTGCAGACTCGGGCCCAGTACCCGGTGAACGAGCACGTGACCACCGTGGAGGAGCGGAAAAGAGGGACCAAGCCAACTGGAGGGGTGTTGTGAGGGTCCTCGTTTTCGGGCTTCAAAGAGAAGTCCAAAAGAGCGAAGCGCTCGGGGGATTTTCGAAAGTTTTGAGACAACACTTTGGGGGGGGTCGCTTAGTTGGAGACCCAGGGTTTGTCCTTTTGGAGCAAGAGGGTCAGTTTGACACCAACACTCAGCTAACTGTCCAATAGAAGGTTTCACTTTTGAGTTTCTCTAATTGCTCTGAACTTGAATGTTCAAACTCGGCTCTGGTGGTTGGGACCTAGGGGAAGCCCTGCAATGGCCATATCTATCAGATCTAAGGGTTTTTGAGCGCCGCGCAGAGCGGTGGTGGCAATTAGCCTTGGTAGCTCCAGGATTTGGCAGCAACACCCTTTGAACCTCTTGGACACTGACAGTTTCCCTACTTGGATGTTCGGCCAACCTAATTAACCCACTTGCACCCCCTCTAAAATAACCTGTCATTAGTGGATTATAACCCAGGTGGCTAGCCACTTCCTAACTTGGCCGAACATCCAAGTAGAAACTGGCAAACCGAAAATCACTGTTTGAAGGTCACCGACCAACCCACCGTGTTCCTTCTTGAGTGTTCTGAAGACCCACGGACTGGGTGGGCATAACTTTGAAGTCCACCAAACGATCCAAGGGTTGATTCCCGATTATCCTCATCCATGCTTCTGTTCAGAAGCACAAACGTCCTTCCCGCGTTGGTCCACTTTCTGACAAGAGCCCGGAAGAGAATGGGGAGGATGCTGCTTGAAAATCATGGGACCCGCTTTCCCCCAGCGAATCGGCTGGTTCTCCAAGTGTTTGCTGGGGAGTCAAGGTCTCCAAAGGTGATTACCGGTTGGTTCTGGTCTCCCTTCAGGCCAAGTGAGACAACGCTATGTTCGTTTTCAAAAGTGATTGGCCTTCCTCACAAAAGTGTTGTGCCATGTTAAGGGGCTCCATGTCCAATCAAATATCTCAAAGTGTATGCCAGATGGGGGCATGTTGGCGTTGGTCAGGTCAAGCGGTTCACAGATCCAATGCTTGATAGATGGCTTGCCGGTCATTGTTTGTGCGTCTAGATCTCAGAACCACCAAAGACAGGTGGATGTTCTGTGGTTTCCCAGTAAAACCTCCAAAAGGAAGCACCAGCGGGCGCGAAAATGGGTCAGACCGATGCCCGGTGTCTCACCGAAACCCGCACGTGTCCATGCCCGCGTTTGCCTTCAAACTTTGCATGTCTCAACCACCTGCATATGTTTCTTTTTGTTCAAAGGAGATTGAATCTTTATGTCACAGCATTTCTGGGGGTAAATTACCACTTGTTGGTGGGTTGTGAAAGGAAAACCAAAAGAACAGCTGTCCATTCTGGGCGTCCCCCTATGCTAAACAAACCTTTCAATCAACACATTACCAGCACCCAGGGCCCCCCCCAGCAACTGGGTGGGAGGTGTTTGGTAGGTGGTGGCTTGGCCGGTGGTGCATGATGCGCAGCTGGAGCACACCTTGCGCTGGCTTCCGGAACTTGCTGGGCTGCCCAAGGACGGGGTCTGGAGCCATTCTTCGCGGAAGTAGTTGAGGTAGTTGGGATGGGTGGTGTGGGGATTTCAACAGTTCTTGTTGAGGGTACATGGGAAGCCATGCCCCAACCACCAACCACCAAGCATCACCATTGTGGGGAGTTCAACGGTTCTGGGGATGGGTGGTTTAGGGAAAATTCAAACTCTGGTTCTTGTTGAGGGTCCATGCCCGACCACCAATCAGAAACCACCAAAGAAAAACCACTGAGGTGGACCAATTGCAGGAAAGCTGATTTTTATTGGGGACGGGACCCTTTGGTTTTTTTTTGCGCGAGACGTCCACAGCTAGGTCAGTCCATTGAAAGGGAAGCCGAATGCTGTCTCTACAGTGTAGTTTAAACTTCCTCGATGGTTTTCAGGGAATCAAATTGAAAGGTATGAACCTAGGGATCCCCCAGAAACCACAAGGGATGGTTAGGGGTATTCCTCTTCTGAGAACCACCAAGAAGTATGAAGTACCGTACTGGAGGTACCTGCAGTTTTGGACGTTTGCTTGTATTTGCCGCTTTCAACTTAATAAGACCCGGTCAACAGTTGATCCTTGCGGTGTTCCTGGAAACGTCCTCCATAGGTTTCGTGTTTTTCTTCAGTTTGATCTACACAGCCGACGCTGGTTTTTATTGGACCCCTGCCGACGCAACACAGCTGACTGGCCGCGGTCATGAGAACTTTCCTTTGACCGGGAACATAAGAAAGAAGGGGAGGGGGCGGACAGCAACAAGAAAGAGGGAGATAGAATGGTTTGATCTTGTTGTTCTTGGAGAGAGAGAGAGAGAGAGAGAGAGAGAGAGAGAGAGAGAGGGAGAGAGAGAGAGAGAGAGAGAGAGAGAGAGACATTAATGGTGGGGGGGGGAAGGAATCTCAGAATATTGAAGGGAGCACCCTTTGATGTCCCCTTCACTGCAAGGGGGCGCAAGGTGTTTGATTCAAGGGGGATGTCTGCGCCAAGGCTCACGGAAACTGCAAGGAAGCCACCCTGAGGGGCGCCCAGTCGTCCGAAATGGGACGACCGACCCAAGCCCCTGAGCTGCCAGGATCTGGCGCGAGAGCCATGGAGGACGGAGGCCAGGCCGGACAAGCGCATCAAGATCAAGCCCTACAAGGACGCAGGGAGAGCTCCGTATGGATCGATTCGGGTTCGTGCCTTGAAATAGCTTTTGGGGTTCTTTTGGAGGAAACCAAAAGGAAACCACGCATTTTGGGGTATAGCTCCTTTACTGGGGCTTGGCTATAGTCATTTACCCAGATCCGCATGGTGCGTTTTTTAAAGGTCCTCTTTCTGGGGGTGGGTTAACGGGAAACCAACAAGTAAAGCCAACAATTTGGTGGTCCCCCCGTTTTGACACATACCCATTTGCCTATCTAGTCGGCGACGAAGGGAACCACCCTTCAAAGACTAAAGCCCTTGATCGGCTTTTGCAATTTTGAAGGTTTGGAGTCTCGCATGCTTCTAGGTTGCTCTTCCGCATTCTTTGCCCGAAACCTTTCCAGAAAAAAAAAGTCACCTGGTGGCCATTCTGAAGTCAGCTTCCTAGTGGGAGGAGCGGAAATGCTTTTTCTGGGTGGATGGGTGGATGTGTTCTGTTGGAAATACAGGGGTCGCGCGGTCTGACCTGTTCTTTCTGGGTTCCTGGACCCTCAAACTACCGATAAAAATGGGATATCACCCCATAATTTTGGGGGTCCAACCCATTTTTAAGGGAATTTTGGAGGTTTGGGTTCCTTTTTGTTTTGCTTGGACATCCGATACGAACACCGCCCTCGATTCGAATTGGCAGGACTCCCCCCTGTGGTTCTGCGCGGCAAACCGCACCAACTGGGACTATGAGTACTTCTGGCTCCCGGGCCACGCCTGGACCCTGAAGCTGGGGGAGTCGGAGCCTTGGCCTCGGCGGAAAATGTCGCAGGGTTGGCCACTGAGATTTTTGTTTTTTTGGTTGGTTCATTTAAGGGGGTTTCCAGGGGTAGGGGTCATTTGGGGGTGGGGTTTCCAGGGGTAGGGGCATTTGGGGTCTGGTCAAATTGGGGGCTGTTTTATTTGTCGTTTGGGCTTGTTATATTTGATATTTTGTTGGATTGTCATTTGGGGTTGGGGTAGGGTTCAAATTTGGGGTTGGCTTGAACATATTTTTTGCTTAGCCTTTAGGGCCCGGTTGGCTTTGTATTTTGGGTTTGGACCGTGGCAAGCCAAAAGTTCAGACTGTGCCAGTCCACTGAGGAAGTGAACCCCTTGCCTTTTGGACCAGTATAATGTGGGGGAGTGATTGGTAAAGCCCTCCCCACCGCCCTCGAAACAAAATGGGAAAATGGGGGAGGGGCGGGGGGTCAATAGAGAAAGTATTGGTGTAGTATTCTTGTGTACTGGCTCAGTACTGTTTAGAATTGGTGGGTGGCCCTGGATACAATACTTGTTTTTCTCTGGGCCCTACCCGTAAACAGACCAGATTATATTTTTCCTGTCCCACCCTTGAAAAAGGCTGGGTGCATGGCAGTTGTCCAAAGAGTGTGGTAAAACAATTGGCTTCGGACTTCAGTGGGGTGAGCTATTCTTGCTTTTTGGTCCAAAGGCTGGTGGTGGGTATGGGTTTGGCGGGTTTGCAACTGAGAGTGGGTATGGAGCAGGTTGGATGCAGCAACTTCAGACATTGCAAGCCAAAAAACTGTTTCAGAGATCCACCTGGCAAACATTCCGGAATTGTGTGGCCCCATTTTTCTGATGTCCTTATTGCCTTTAAACTGAGGGAATATTTTAGGGGAATGTGTTGTAGATCAACTCCCCTTTAGTTTGTCACTCCCAACATTAAAGTGAGGGGGAAAACCAGTTGGAGAGTGGACAAAGTCCACCTTGCACTTGGACGGATGCAAACGTATCAATGTATGAATGGGGAAAAAGAACATTCATACCAACTGCAAAGTTAATGTTGTCCACAGCAAGGTGCTGCTTTGATAGGCAGGCTTGGAGCCTTTTGTTCTTTTGTGTTTCCGGGCAGCGAGCTTACAGGGAAGCTCCGGCCGAGACCCACACAGGTACTTCTCTTCTCAGCACTTGGTTCGGCATTTGGGCTTGTCTCCAAATCGTGTAAGCTCAACTTCTTTGTTTTGGCCTGTCCATCCCCAGAACAGATCCCCTGTGAACAACCCAACATGCGTCCAGATGAAGCCGAGGAGCATCATGTTGGAGGCTTTCGCCTGGGCGTGGACTACCCTCGTCCCCTGGTGCCGCCCTTGAACGTGGAGATCGACCTGGACGTGCCTACGGCCATTTGAGTCACAATCAAACCCCGGGAATTTGGAGGGAAGTAAGGGACAATCCCAGCCATAAATGGTTGCGGCCGCCTTTTCATTTGGTTGCATGGTTCTGGGTTCACCATTTTTGTACCAGGTTTTGATTATGTCTCATTTGTGTCTCACGCAGAGCCTTCAGTGAACGTAGGCCTCAAAATCAATTCAGACGTTTGTAGCTCTGGCAGTGTGCCAACTGGAGCCTTCAAGCTCTGGCCTCAAAAACCCTTCAGTTTCTACAGTGGCAGGTGTTGGGGAAACACCCCAATGATTAACCCGCCAAGGCGACCTGTTGGGATTGGTTTGGCTGGTTTTCTTACGTGGCCATGGTTCAAAACCAATGGTACCATTTTGGGATAGGCGCACCGAACCTATTGTGGTTGGATTGGGATGTGCACAGGCACGATTTGGGTTTTGACCCATGGCCATGAGTGGTTTCTGCGATTTAGCCAGACATTCAGCTGGGCGAAGCCGAAGCTCGGCTTAGGCGCTGCCCTTGAAGCGCTTTGTGTGGGGTGACACGACGCCAGAGCTGCGGCCACACATCTGGGGAGGCGACTTTCCGTGTTGGGAATCGGGGGAAATCACATGGGTGGCTCGTCTTTGTTGGAGGGGGCCTAAATTAGATTACCTCATCCGTTTGCTGGTAGAGCTAAAGGTCACTGAGGTAGGCGCTGAAATGGAAAGCCCCCTTAGATTCCTATTTCAAAGCACCTTTGACTTAGGAATAGTCATGGACCCCTTGAATCCAAACCATGGAACATAGTTTCTCCCATAAGGAGACCTGGCTTGAGATCATGGCATTCCCTCCAAGACAGACGGTATGGACGGTGTAGCTGAGCCCGGGTGGGAAGGGTATATAGCAAAAGGACGCGCTAAACATTTGAGCTACGTGTAAGTGTTTTTGGGTTGCGAGTTTGTCCTTAGGGAGTGTGGTACTCCATGGCAGTGCTTCTTCACATGACCTGAAACCCATGGAGGCTAGCAGGGGTTGGGGGCAAAGGCTCAACCAAAGGGTCGCCCGAGAGGAAGCACGCAATGAGGGTCTTGTTTGACTTCCATGTTGATCGGCAGGTCAACGTCCCTATCGGACTTCATCTTAGATATGATACAATCAATGGCCTGTCCTGGGAGCCATTTGAAGCCAAGCCTTGTTGACAAGGCCGGTTAGGTCTTGACTGACATGAACCAAGCACTGAGGAGCCGTCAAGAATCGCTTGCTGGGATTAGCCAGCCCATAAACATATCACTGTCAGACGCCCCTCCAAGTTGTGGTCGGAGACAAGTTGCAAAGATATTGGAACAGGGAAATATTGCCAACATGTTGGCAAGAAAGGCCATTAAATGTCGCCTGCGTTCTCTGTTTATGTGAACACGCCGAGAGAATTGTGAAGGTTACTGGCTCCGACTTATTCATGTGCTTCCAAGCGAGGCTTACCATGCTATTATGTTTGGCCCCATTGTAATGCTGGCCACGGTCTGTCGGTGATACCAGAGTTTCGAGCATATGATCGACTGACAAATCCTTGGAAGTCTAAGCTTAGTTAAGGCGAAAACGGGGGCCCGGCCACATTCCCCCCACCCAATTGTCCCATGTACTTTTGGGGAAACAAGTGATTTGTACATTGCTCAATGCCCCTTTCCAAGCATCATGGAAGGCAAGGTTCCCAAAAGGATCATCGAAGTGGCTGACAGGCTCCGCTCCGCGCGCACCGCGGCAGCAAGCTTCAGTCCTGTTGGCTAGGCCTTGGTTTGGGCCTTGGATTCGCCAAACCGGGGTAGACAATCAAACGCTTTGATTCCCAGGCCAAGCTTCTGAGCTTCTACCCTTCCGATCGAGTCGTTGCAGCTTTTGAAGCCCTCATCTGACTCACAACATCTCACAACTCTCGCCGTTCGGAGATTGGTTGCTTGGCCAGGCTGCAGAATTGATGTTCAGTTCCTGCGACCCTAGCCAGACTCGTTTCCTAATATCGGCGGGCCCTTTCTTTAGTGGTGGTTTCGAAGGGAAACCACAAGCGTTGGTGAGTGTCTCACGGTAGTTACCAGACGTTGGTGAGTGTCTCACATGGTAATTACCAGGAGCTTTGGGCGGGATTGAAACCGTCGCATGAGGCCGCAGAGGCTCCGCAGGAGCAAATCGCTCGGAGTTCACCGCACGTGTCATCAGTTTCGCACATGCGCACAAGTCCGGTTCTATCCTGATGGCCCCCAAAATGACTTGTTTGGAGACAACAGCAACTGGGGCTGTGGGTATAGGGATGTCCAGGAAGACTACACATGCATAGAGATAGATGCAAAACTAGCATGCGGATGCAGAGGATAAATGTTGCACCTGCATTTGTGTATGCGCCGGTATGTATAATCTTAGACCTTGCAGTCCATGCTGTCTCCTGTCCAGGACTCGGCGTGAGTCTCACAAGGTGATGCCTCGTCTCAGGATGTAGCCCGCTAGAGTGGCACCCCTTGCATTCACCGTTCAGGTGGCCTGAAATGTACGTCGTCTATGGTAAGTTGGCGGGGGGGGGGGGGGGCCTTTGGCAATTTGAATGAGAAGTCGCCAAGCAAGGATAAAAGTCTGGATTTGACCATATTTGACCGTTCGGTTGTCCATTGTTGGGTCCATTGTTGGGTCCACGTCCTTAAAACCCGGGTAGATGAAGGTTAAGGGACAATCCCGGCCAGAAATGGGTGGGGCCGCCTTTTAAAGTCTCTATGTGGCTTTGGGATTACGATTATCTTAAGTTCCGATCGGTTTTGATGGCTCAGGTCCTTTAGGCGTGGCCAAATCAAGTCAAAACACGCGCGGCAGGAGAAGGGTTACGGCAAGAGCCGGGGCTGCCTGGCAGAAGCGGGTTTTCTTGTGGATAGTATTCTTCCATGTGCTGAAATGAATTTGTTTTATTATCCCCTGTTGGCTTTAAGGGGAATCTATCACTACTGTCCGGGGGACTTGAGCAAATGGAGGCATGGGACCCTGCCAAATGAATGAACTTTGTTTACCATTGAATCTCGGTTCAAAACGGTCTGCAAGAATGTTTGGGTTTGACTCATTCCTGCATGGTGACCCCTCTATTGGGCAGTATGAGTCCCATGACTGTGAGGCGCTGGGGGTGGGGGGGGGCTCTCTTGGGATGGCCTCAGCCGCAGCAACCCTGCTTAGCAAAACATAGGCTGAGACAATGTAAGGAACTGGAGTCTTATATGCCGCTGGATTTTTTGACACGACGTGTGCCACAAGTGGTGTTGTCCCTCCCTTCCCCATTTTTTCTTTTTGGAGCGGGCGAGCTTTGGATTCTTTTCGAATGCATCCAAAATGGAGAGTTCCCGAAGAGTCCCCGCATCCCACTCAGGAAAAGGCAAGGGGTCGCCGCACGGAGAGGGTCAGCAGCTTGGGCTGCGAGGTGTTGATGTTGCGGAAAGACGCGCGTGCGCGTGGGTAGGTTTTGAGGCTTCTCTTTTTGGGGTTAGTTCAATGTTCAAAGGGCAAGAAAGAGGAAAGCCAAAAATTGTGTGTGGGGGTCCCTCTTTTGTTGACACAGAGCCAAGCAAAGGGCGGAAGTCGAATTCGGGGGCTCGAAGGTGTCAGATCATCTGGAGTTCAATCGGCTTGATTCAAGGCGTGTGCACCATGGGGTTCCACCAGTCTGGACGTCATTGGATGAGCAAGGAGTTTGGCTCATTTGAGAAGCCAACGCCATGGAGTGCAAATCAGAAAATTGGATTTTTCCACCTGAAGTATGAAAAAGTTAATTTTGAACTTGGCTTTTATATTCCACCTGAATTTTCACTCAGGATTTTTCCACCTGGTTTCCCAGAATCATGACGCAACCTCGGATTGACCCACACTTTATGGGTGTTTGTGTTTGAAAAACGCTTGCTTTGGCAAAGGGCCAAGTGAATGACAGTCTTTGCGTATCAGAAAAAGCCTTGTGCAAGGAAATCGACAGTGACGGCAAAGTTTATCGTGCAAGTTGCAATATATGTTCACTCGGGCAGAGCGGAAGATGAGTTCATGCGGTCATAGTGAGATATCATGCTGGCAGCACCAACCTGCTACACCAATTTCTTCAGACTCGGTCGAGGGAATTGGCCCGCAGTGATAGTTGTGCATGGACAACATCCTGTACCAGTTGGTGTGTCAACCAGCATTCATAGGGATTTACTGGGCTGTTGAAAGGGAATCCTTAATCCTTCGCTTCCGCAAGAGCTCCCTTTTCAAGTGGCTTCCCTATAGGGGTTATGAACAATCGGATTGGCCAACCCTCCATGTTGACCGGCTCAGATTCATCCAGAGGCAGGTGGTTTACGGAATTCGTTCTGATCCAAGCAAAGCTCTCCCCACTTTCTCGTTCAGCTTGGGGCATCGGAAGCTAAGGACTGGCCGCAGTCCTTGGCAACGCCGTGGAAAGCCGTGAAAAACAGCCCGCAGACCGGGGGGACCCCGTTTGTTTCTCTTTTGTGTTGTTTGTTTTTTCTTGTTTGTTTGTTTCTGTTGTTTGTTTGTTTGTTTGTTTGTTTGTTTGTTTGTTTGTTTGTTTGTTTGTTTGTTTGTTTGTTTGTTTGTTTGTGTTGTGCTTTGACTTTTGGTTGTACTTGTTCGACCCTTGGCCTTTTTTCTTGGTCCTGAACAAAGAGGGCACATGCAGGCCAAAGCGCTGGTTCAGGTGGGTTTCGTCGATGGTGCCCAACTCTTCGGTGCCGGAACTTGCCTCACAACTCTTCCGCAGGTGACACTCAACGCAGGAAGCACGTTCCGATCATTTCAGAGAACCCTCCTTGGGGGACACCGGTTTTGGCAATGGGAAAAATGGGGACGCTTTTGGCAATGGGGTAAAACTTGCTGCCAACAACGAGACATCTGCTCCGATGTTTGACATGGCTTGGTCGTATCATGCTCGATGAACTATTGAAATGCGGAAACGGACAGTAACAGACATGTCAATTTGCTGAGTCAGTGGCTGACATCGTGGTTTTTCTGGGTCCAAGGATCCTTTGAGGATGGCCTTTGCGATTAAATGGGGATCCACGTACCTTACCGCAATCTACGAGGCTTCTGGACGTGGCTCCTTCGCTTGCAATATTCCGTTGCCGGCCAGATCACGTCCATCTCGGTGATCGGGGGCGATGGTGGCTCTGCGCCGAGCAAAGTCAAGCAGGGGCGCCGAGCCGAGTCGCAGGTTTCCGTTTGGACGGTCAGAGTATTTCAGGGTTTCCATGTCCTTTTTGGATCCAAAAGTGGCGATCGTTTCAATGGAAACGTGTATCTACATTGCAAGCAAAGGGGCACTCCGGTGACCCTTGCATCTTTTAAGGAGGTACATTGAACCGCTTGTTCAACTCTCAGCAGCCATCCTCAAAGGGTGCAAAGTACTTGAACCCTCTGGGCTAGTGCATGTTCTGACTTGCAACAACCTACGTATGCGACGAGATCGCACAAATTGCCAATGCCTGAAGACCGCAGATCATAAATTCACACGTTGACTTTTTTTAATGAGCGAACCATGATGTGTACATGTATACGTTGGCAAGGAGCCGGCTCGCTCTCGTGTTTTGAGCTTTCCACTATCGCGCTTCTCAATAGTTGGCTCTAGGGTCCGATGTGAGACGTCCCAGCTACCAAAACATCGAAATCCATCATCAACCCCCATCAACAAATCGTTGACCAAATGGGATGATGACAATCCTTAGGTAAACAATGGCGGTTATGTGATTCCCAATTATTTAACGGTGGTGTGAACGCCGGGGACCTCCTTCGGAAGAGAAGGGCTTGAGTCTTGAGGATCTTCGGGGCACTTGATCTGCAGGCTGTACATCAACCGGGATGACCTTGACTTCACCACAGTTGGGGACGTGGAATCGACGCAGGCGGGGGTCTTTGCCAAAGCCTGAAGCCTGGGTCAGTTGAGGCTGCGTGATCACAGACGCGTGTTTTATTTTTAGTGCCATTGCTTCGCACCCAATGGGTGTGTGTGTGTATGCCCATGTGTTGCCTTTCTAGTCTGGTGCAGCTCATTGTCTTTGTTTGACATCCGTGCTGTACTAGTTAAGTTGCTATTTGGTTTCAACTTTATAATTTATAACCATGTTGGTAACACCACAAGTCCATGGGTGAAACGGGTGTTGGACAATGGAGCACCCGCCCATTTTGCACTTGCCTTTTTCAAGACATGTGCCATGGTTAACGTACCCGTTCACTTCAGGTTAGGTATGCTCATGAGCCTCGCAGAGAATTCAGACAATGATTCGGATTCCCATTCTGGAAACTGGAACCTCCCACCAAAGTGTCCTTTTGGTGTTCCTTTTGGTTTCCCCTTCCAATCAAGCAAGTACCCCCCTTTACCAAACAGGAAGTAATCCCCTTAACCCCGTTGCTCAATTTTTTGGCTTCAAGCCAAACAGGAAGTCATCCCCCTGGTTGCTTTTTTGGCAACTCTCCTTAAAGCCAACAAACCAGGGCCGCCCCGGACCACCCCGGAGCCTATGTGGGCTAAGACCCCAAAGCTTTCAGCTTTTGGGGAACAACAAGAAGGCCAACGCCTGTGACCGTAGCTTGGCCTAGGATGTGGACCTGGTGGAAGACTTCCATGGAGCGGCATCTTGGCCTGTTGAGGAAAGGGATCGAGTCTGATGGTCGCTGGGGGGGTTGTTTGTTTGCTCGGCTGGTTGGTTGCTTGGTGGGTTGGTTTGGTTTGTTAGGTTGGTTTGGTCTGATTTGGTTTGGTTTGGGTGGTGTCTTGTGATTGTTTGCTTGCTTGGTTTGTGTGCTGATTTCCGTGATTGTTCACTTTCTTGCTTGCGCGCTGGCTTGAAGGCTGGCTTGCTGGCTGGCTTGCTTATTTATTCGTTCGGTTGGTTGCTTGGATTCAAAATGGGCCCCTTGATGGTGACGGGGAGGGGTCATCCCCGGGTCGGTGCAATATAAGGAAGCAGCTCTTGGCATTGGAGAACACAAGAGTACCCTACCTACTAGGAGAGTGTTTGACATGCCCCCGTCGTCAAGGCCAGCCGGCAAGGTGCCTTCATTCAGATTGGTGAGTCACTGTAAATTGCCCAGACCCCATACTACAGGAGAGAAAGACGTCTCTAGGGCTTCAATCACGCTCTTGGTGGGCTAGTCTGACAGTGTGCCAGATTTGTTTGCGGAGCGAGCTCTACGCAACCGCCCTAGCGTCGACTGACTTTGGTTTCTTTTCGGGATACGGGCAGCGGCCATCGCAGCTATCCGCAGCAAGTCGGCGCTCCGCCAGCTTGAGACACCTTGGAGCGAGCGTGGTCCTTGGCCGACGCTCCGCAGCGTTTGCATTTCTTCACAGCGTTCTTTTGTTGCGGCTTGGCAACATTGCATTTGTTGCTTGGACGTGTTCAACCGACGATCTTGGGTTCACAAAGAAACGTGTGAGGTCTGCGTCAGAGTCGATAGTTTCCCACGGGTCTTGCTGGGTCTCCACGCGCAGTTGCTCGCCAGAGGTCCACCAGGGGTCCACCAGGATGCACTAGACTCAGTTGTTCAGTGGCACCCTTTTTCCTTTTCCCGAAAGCATGGCGAAGGGTTCTTCCGCTGGGTTCACTTGAATTGTTCTCATGAGAGTCATTACAAGGTGTCATTGCAAGGAATCATCATCATGAAAGTCAATGCAAGGAGTCATTGCAAGGAGTCATTGCAAGGAGTCATTGCAAGGAGTCATTGCAAGGAGTCATTGCAAGGAGTCATTGCAAGGAGTCATGGCAAGGATTGCAACTTGCACTTGACTCCTTGCACTTGCAACTTGCACTTGACTCCTTGCACTTGCAACTTGACTTGACCATGCACTTGCAACTTGCACTTGACTCCATGCACTTGGCTCCTTGCACTTGGCTCCTTGCACTTGGCTCCTTGCACTTGCAACTTGCACTTAACTCCGTGCACTTGCGACTTGCACTTGACTCCATCACTTGGCTCCTTGCAACTTGCAATGGCTCTCATGACTCCTTGCAATGACTCCTTGCAATGACTCCTTGCAATGACTCCTTGCAATGACTCCTTGCAATGACTCCTTGCAATGACTCCTTGCCATGACTCCTTGCAATGACTCCTTGCAATGACTCCTTGCAATGACTGCTTGCAATGACTCCTTGAAACAAGCAAGGAGTCAAGTGCAAGTTGCAAGTGCAAGGAGTCAAGTGCAATTGACTTGCGAGGAGTTAAAATCTCTTCTTAGGGCGGCGGGGTAGTGCCGACGACACTACACGAAAATCGACCCTCTGCGGGGATCGGCGTGGTCGAGGTGCAAAAACCCATGGTTTTTTGCGATTTCTAACCTGCTCGCGCGACCCTCTGCGGGGATCGGCGTGGTCGAGGTGCAAAAACCCATGGTTTTTTGCGATTTCTAACCTGCTCGCGCGACCCTCTGCGGGGATCGGCGTGGTCGAGGTGCAAAAACCCATGGTTTTTTGCGGTTTTTTGCGATTTCTGCGGTGCTCGCGCGACCCTCTGCGGGGATCGGCGTGGTCGAGGTGCAAAAACCCATGGTTTTTTGCGATTTCTAACCTGCTCGCGCGACCCTCTGCGGGGATCGGCGTGGTCGAGGTGCAAAAACCCGATGGTTTTTTGCGAATCTGCGGGTGCTGGTTTTTTGCGATTTCTGCGGTGCTCGCGCAACCCTCTGCGGGAATCGGCGTGGTCGAGGTGCAAAAACTCAAGGTTTTTTGCGACTTTTGTTGTTCGAACTGGTCCTCGGGAGTTGTCTCGTGGTTCGCGCGCCTGCTCCCGGAACCGGCGGGTCGCGGGTTCGATTCCTCCCTGGTCCGCGGGCGGGCGTCGCAAGATGCAACTTGCATTTTACAGCAACTTGCGCAGAGCAACTTGCGCAGAGCAACTTGTTGCACAGAGCAACTTGCGCAGACCAACTTGCACCGACCAGTTTGCGCAGAGCGCCTTGCCTAGAGCAACTTGCGCAGAGCAACTTACGCAGAGCAACTTGCACAGAGCAACTTGCACAGAGCAGCTTGCACAGAGCAACTTGCAGGGAGCGCAATTTGCACAGAGCAACTTGCAGGGACCAACTTGCCGGAGCAACTTGCGCGGAGCAACTTGCGCAGAGCAACTTGCACAGTGCAACTTGCGTAGAGCAACTTGCGCAGACCAACTTGCACCGACCAGTTTGCGCAGAGCACCTTGCCTGGTGCTGTCTCGCGCTTGCTTCACGAAGTGTAGGGAAAAAGAACGCATCCTGCAGCGTTGGGCCGACCTCGCTTGCGATGTTCTGCTTTCGGGCCAACCGTGGTCTAGTTTTTTGGTGGCTGCCCCACTAAAAATAGTCTTCCCCACAAAGGGTTCCCTTTTTTTCAGAGTTGAACAACTGAGTAGACGTTTCGCTTAGATCATCTCATGGGTGCAAAGCAGGGAGCTCACGATACCCCGGGAGAATCTCGGGCATGTTTCAAGGAGGTTTACTCCCATGGAGATTAGCATGAAGCCCAATACCCCAGTCCTTTACCAAACGAGATGCCTCTGACGAGTGTGTTTGTTTCATGGAGCTCAAAAGTCCTGTTCCCAAACAGATTTCTGTAAACCTAAAGTGGGTTAAGTGGGTCTTGTTCCGTTCCAGTCAATCTGGAGGTTTCGCGCTAAGCAAATTCCACCTGCCCAGATCCAGTTCCCGCTCCGCGCCGCCAAGTTTCTGCCCGGGGACCAAGAGAAGGCCAGAGAGCAGCACATCGCCGGGCCGCGAAAATGAGTGAGCCTCGGACCAGATGCAGAGCACGAAAAAATCAGCGACCCAAAATGCCGATATCGTTTGCGTACCGGATATGTCCGACCATTGCCTAGCGAATAGAGCACAGTCTGGGTGTTCGGCATTCGCAATGCAAAGGCATGCTTGATGTCAGTTTAGCTTCGAAGCATCAGAATCTGGGTCCTCATGGGATGTCAACCTTGCGCATTTCTAGTACACTAGGCGCAGTAGGGCTGTGATAGTGTGGGCAAGTCAAGGTGTGTGATGGTCGCTTGTCCCCAAATGTCATTATGTTTGTGATCTTTTGAAATGACTGTGAATTTCTTACTCATTGCCAAATCATGGACCAGAGTCAGACCTAAACAGTGTTTTTGGTTGGGGGCAAAGGCTGGGTTGCTCTTACAGGTCGCACGCCTTGTCAAGGTCAGTGACCAGCGTGTGCCTCTACTTCCCGCAAAGTCCGGTGGCTCAGAATTCAGTGAGTGAATCTTCGCGTTTGGCAGGGACTCTTGGCACTAAATTGCCCAAAAGCACATCAACATGGCAGGAAACGTGTTCCGCAATTCTCAGACGTCCTATCCCAGGGCATAAAACATAGCCAAACCGTCGCTGACTTAACTTGTGTGCCACCATGGGACGTAATCCGCTTGCCTCGCATCGCAGTTCAGGGTCATGTCGAGGCCTTGTGCTTATCATTTTGGATTTGTTTCACCCGTCCCTTGCATCTAATCAATTGCCGAATCATTTACTGCCTTGTGATATGCTATGCTTGCTTTTTGTCCGATTGTCCTTATTGGGGCCGCAAGGACGGGATTCAATCAAAGAGTGTTGCAGGGATGGGGTGTGTGCTTTTCAGGAAAAAACAACATGTTGAAGAATATGTGTACTTATTTAGCCACTTACAGTATATATCTCACCCATGCTTGGATTGATTATGTCCGGGACCACTCCGGACTCAGCACTCCAAGCTTCCATACCGTTGTCTTCTGCCACGCCAATTGTGGGCGGCCTTCTGTGAGGGGCGTCTATACAGAGTGAGCCGGTGATTAGCAGAGTGACAGGAGGTAAACATGACTGCAGGACTCATGATCATTTTGAGTGTGACAAAGATGTTGGCCCATGACTGATTTAGCTTTGTGGGGCTGCGTTCTTCTTTACTTCCTGCTTTACCTTTTTCAGGAAGGTGAGGGGTAGCTAATTGCCATTTTTCAGGCAAGAGTAGGTCCAAAGTTCTTTGGCGGAAGTTGTTCGACTGATCATTCCTGTTCCACCTGGAGGGTGACCCGGTGATTTGAGATGGGGGATCGAGTCATTGAGTGGGTGAATGGCCGTGTAAGTTTTTGTGCTTGGGTTGAATATTGATCTGCTTCCTGTCAAATTAGGTCTCAGCTGATCATTCAGCTGCGCATTCACACGTGAGTCCCCCAGAAGCAATCCTTGAAACTTGCCTATAAAATGGCCACGCGCAAGGCTATATGGACATATATGGACATGAGTCATGAGTCTCAATGGGAAACGGCTTTCCAGTGCCAAGGTCAACAGGAAAATGATGTCCACCCAAACGTCAATATTTTTCGAGTATCGCCCCAAACTTCCCCCTATCCAATCAACCCCCATGTGAGAAGTGGAAGAAGCGGATCCAAATTCCGCGGATGCGGCGGGTGCGAGCGCGGAGCGCACGAGGCTTCGGCGGGGAGCGCACGCGGATCCACTGGATCGGGCTGTGGGGCGTTGGCACGGACCACAAGCGCCAGGCCGGTCGGTGGGTTGCTCGGTGGCTCGCTCGTCTTTTTTTTTTTGCTCGGAGGTGGTGAACCTTGTCTGGCGGGTCCAGCCATCCGGGTTCCTTTTTGTTGGGGGTGTTTAGCCTTTTTAGGGGACAAGGGGATGTCCATGTAACCCACTAAAAGTTAAACTTTTGGCGGGGGAGCTGAGGACAGCCCAGTTTTGTCATGGGTTCTAAAGGAAACCGACCAAAAACAAAACACAGTTTTGGGGCGTCCGTTTTTCTTTGGGGTGCCCTTTAAACACCAAAAGAAGGTATCACCAGAAAAGAGACACTGGCCCAAATGGTTTGTTTCCTTTGTTTCCTTGGGTTTCCTTTAACAACTGCAAAAGTCCCAACTTGAAAGGAGCTTCACGTTTCAGGCTGGTGCGTTTGTGGGATCTGCAGAGTAATGCGGACCCCCTGATTTTGTCTAACCTCCCCCCTCAGCCACTATTCAAGGAAGCCCCTTTGCTGGGAGATTGCCTCCTTCCAGCGGAACTGCCAGCTCCATCGTTTCCCCGGTGCCTCTTTGGTGACTTCTCATTGATCCCCAGAGAGCAGAAAGGGCTTGTCCTTTCATTGCCCCTGGGCCAGAAGATGATGTTGCTGCTAGACTTGGATTTCATCCGTATTGAGACTTCATCGAACTCTTGCAAATGGCACAGTGCGCGAAACCACAATCGCAACTTCTTTGCTAAGGGGCCGCTGCAGAGTTGTGTTGCTCTATCCAGGATCAATCACCCCTCGATTATTAAATGGCAAGAGGTTCCACGTAAGAGGGTGTCCTTCAGTTTTGAGGGACGGTCCACGTTGGTTTCATCTGGGATCCCTCGCCCAACGAAGCGCTTGTCACCAGCCTATTGCCGAAGGCCCCGCAACGACAAGCTTGCAGGAGTTATATAGCTAGTGGCTAGGGATGACATGTCGTTTGTTTGAAAAATAAGTCATGAAGAAATCCCGAAGGAAAGAACATGGAGAATTCCAGCCAGGCTGACACCAGTAGATGCAGAAAGATGTGCTTGCAATTGGTTGTTTGAGGTGAATGGATGAGCAACCTTTCAGCAGGAGGGTCACGTGACCTACAAGGGGACACCTGATTTGACCTAGTGTAGCCACTCACTTCATGTTGCACACAGGGGCTAGATTTGCTGTGCTGTTTTGCGAGGATGGTCGCAGGCCACTGCACAATGTTAATGTTTGTTTATACGAGCTACGACATGAACTGCGCTTTGTGGCTTGTGTGGCGCCTTGTTCAACAGCTGCTTCATCTGTTTTCCATATGAACTGTTACTGTCCTTCCCGCCTGAGCGCCGCTATTGGAGGATATATTCTGGTGTCGCACATCCTGCCACCAATCTGGTCGAATCACAGCGATCTCACGATAAAAGCTTCATCCATGCTAATCTTTTCCAGCATGCCGCAGAACCATCTGGCAGGATGTGTTACTCAGAGGCCAGTGATGCTGACCTTAGATGAATCAACCTCATGGATTACTCAGGGAGGTGTTTCCCAAACAAACCGAAGGATCCCCTCTTAAATAAGACACCCCCCCTTATTCATCAACGAGTATTTGAGCAATCCTCGGTGCACATTGAAAACACAACAGGCCAACGCAGGCACAGACGCAAACCAGGCAAAACCAGAGACCCGCAAAGAACATCCGATTCAGAAAGGCCCCTTGCCACCGGCTTGACTCAGCCCGCCGAGGCTGTGATGACAGTCTATGAGGCGCGTCGGTGACAGTCTGTTCGTACCATCCATTGAGTTGGCCCCACATATGTCCATGTCTGTTGGAGGGGAGGCTTGTTTGGAGCTGCTTTAAGGGGGGAGGTTCAGGATTCGAGTTTGTTGCTTTTGGTAGTTGTGCCTTCGGAAGGGCCAGTCGAACACATGCACAGCAGCACGCAGCAGCGCGCAGCAGCGCACAACGCCACACGCCCTGTGGTGCAAGAGCAGATGGCCCTAGGCCGTCGGGCAGAGGAAGGACAACGATGTGAAGGACGAGGCAGGGTGCTCGGATCTGGGGGTTGGGCTGTGGTCCAACGGTGTTGTTCCTGCTGCCAACAGCATGTGGTGCGTGGACAATATATACTTTAGAGCCTCCGGCTCAGTCCGCCGACATTGTCCTCTCCCTTTTCTCCTTCGTCCTCTCTCCCTTGTCTCCCTTGTGTGTTCTGTCGTCCTTTCTCCCTCCGTCTGCTCTCCATCCTCCCCATCCCCCCAAGCCTCTCTCTCCCCAATCTCCCTCTCTCGTATGTATGTATGTATGTATGTATGTATGTATGTATGTAATGTATGTATGTATGTATGTATGTATGTATGTATGTATGTATGTATGTATGTATGTATGTATGTATGTATGTATGTATGTATGTATGTATGTATGTATGTATGTATGTATGTATGTATGTATGTATGTATGTATGTATGTATGTATGTATGTATGTATGTATGTATGTATGTATGTATGTATGTATGTATGTATGTATGTATGTATGTATGTATGTATGTATGTATGTATGTATGTATGTATGTATGTATGTATGTATGTATGTATGTATGTATGTATGTATGTATGTATGTATGTATGTATGTATGTATGTATGTATGTATGTATGTATGTATGTATGTATGTATGTATGTATGTATGTATGTAATGTATGTATGTATGTATGTATGTATGTATGTATGTATGTATGTATGTATGTATGTA
>CAUJNA010003383.1:1557263-1567263 GCA_963377175.1 Effrenium voratum
TTTCCAGCACATGAGTGTGACTCAAAATTAAACAGGAGGGGTTACGCAGATTTTGGTCCATGTTTCCACTTACCAGGGTTCCATTTTGGTACCGGTTTTTGAGCCACAGCCACATTGCCATGTGCAGTGCCAATGCGAAGAGATATTCTCATCCGAGTATAGCCTCTCTTGTTTCGGTTGTTTCGTGCCCCCAGCCACACAGAGATGTCCGCACCCATCTTCGCGCCTGTCTCAAGTTTCCTGAGGGGGTTCTTTCCCAAAGCAAACCCAAGGGTCCAAGTACCCTTTCACGATGTGCTTCTCTGGGGGGGGATTGCTGAAATGCGGACCGCCTTAGAAACTACTTGGACACTTAGGGAAGTCTTTGTGCTGAACTTGAGGAGGCCTTTGTCAGACGCTTATCCCTGTCATCTTGAGAGCCATTCCCTCATTTGCTCAAGAACGGCCCATGCCTCGCAAGGACTAATCCCCGAGATGGTGACCCTAAGGAGCCTCCTCGGCCGGGTTCCTTTCATTTGGACTGGGTTTCCTTGACATGTTTCCGTGCACTTTCACTGGTTGAGTGGCCGTTGGGCAAGAGTCTGAGTGTTGGCGGCCTCCTCACGTTGGCAAACCCATTTGGCAAGCCAACCATTGGGAAGGGGTGATTTGTTGTTATTATTACTATTATTATTATTTCGAAGCTTCCTAGCATTTGCAAAGACTTTGTTGCTGACTTTGAGGTTGGGATTTGGCACGACCAGCTACCCATTCCATACATGATGTTCGCAGCTAGTCTATTGATCGGGCCCGGGCTTGAAGCCTTGTGTGTCGGGTGATTCAGGGCGCCGGGTGAGGCAAATACACGCACCAAGCCAAAAGCACCACAACACAATCGCCGTGCCCCCCCCCCCTTTCCTTCGCATGTCGCCCGCCGCACGCAAGTGCTCTGTGCGATGTGTTTCGGACTGGCAGGCCTGGGTGCACACGCTTTCACTGAGCCTCATGATCATGCAACCTCTTGCCTCCAGTCGCCTCTTCTCTCCCCTCCCGCAGCCGCCCTGACTCCCAAGGCCACAGCCGGGGCGTTTGCCGCTACGGCCTTGTCACTTCTTCGTGACTCGTGTTGGCGCGTTGTTAAACAACTCCAACCCTTCGTGCTCGAGCCTGCCACTCCGGGGTTTGTTGGCAGCACTCGTTCCACGCAAGCGCTCCACGCAGGCATTGCGTGCCGCTGTCCACCTGTTGGTTACAGTGAATTCCAAAATGATTTCCACTACCAAAACCTCCATGCCCAAAGAAAGCCGAGGATTTCTCCTTTGATACTTGTGGATATGTTGCGGCTATCTGTAGATTGAATCGCAACCGTTTGCGTGCATCGTCAGGTCCTGCCCCAGATGGACGCATCCTGATCGGAGCACGTCTCGCTGTCTCGCACAGAGGCCCAGGCCCTGAGATCGTACAGAGGGCCGAGCTGCTCCCATGAGGCAAGCTGACCTGGGGTAAACGAACCCACAAAGGTCCATGTTGGGCTTCTCTTTCCATTTGGGGAATAGCCAGTGATTTTTCAATTGGCCTAAGCCATGGGCCTTTGCCCCGAATTTCCGATGTGCAGTTCAAGATTGCAAGGCGTATCTATCCAGCGAAAATGTGATGGACTGGCAATACTCCGCTACAATTCTAAATCCATCCATCCATCCATCCATCCATCCATCCATCCATCCATCCATCCATCCATCCATCACGTACCGATTCTAAATCGCTACGACCCAAAGCTGGAGAGTTTTCCAAAACTCTGCCCGGTGCCCGCACGGTGCCGTTTTCAAACGGGTCACCAGAACTCTCGATCCTTGAAGCCCACATTCAACAAGGAAAGCACCTAAGAGCACACTTGTCCCTTGAGTCTGGGCTGAGAGCGTAGGGCCGTGCTTGGGGGAGGGTCATGTCTCAACCAGAGACTCCACGTGTCGCAAGAAAACTCCAAGTTGGCGGTGATAGAAATCCATGAGACAAGCAGGAAAATAGTGATGCCATGTGACGTCGCCAAGAGACGGCACGTGCCGCGAATTGAATCATTGGCTGCAGCAATGAATGAACTGTGAGTCAAATGTTAGATTTCCCATGGCAAAGCGACCCCCGACCCAAGATGGAAGCGCGTCGTCGTGTTTCAGCGGCCGCATTTAGTTAGAGACGCCTCGAGACTTGCGAGCCTCAATTCAGAGAAAAGTGGGCAAGGGACTGGAGCCACCATTGCGGCCAATGGGCAATCCACAAACTAGTGTCCTTTTGGGCGGTAGGCTGCGGGTGGGTGGCAAGGATTCGAACGCATCTTAGGTCTTAGGTAGCTCCATCCAATAAGAACTTGGGATTGGCTAGCCAGATGTTTGAGGTGTTTCGGCCTTTCAATCTCTAGTATTTGTATTTCGACAATCATGCTGAATGGCCATGATTATGATGACTGAACAACCAAACAATGTATCAGTGCAAGATGCTTCCGATACCACCTTCATGCAACTGCTTCAATTCTGGCCGCTGAAGAAAGTCATGCCAATCCAAAAAGGGAATGGGCAACATATGCCAGAGGGATCGGTCGCTGTTGTGTGCAAGTCTGTGAGCAGAGGACCCTGCTATTGCCCGTGCTTCTTTGTGCGCGCGATTGTTTGTGTGTGTGGAGAACGTCAGTGGAATCAAAGAAAAACTTGCCCATCTCAATTCCTGATTGACAGCGTGTCCCTTGAGTGCTTGAGTAGCTGAGGGAAAAGACCAGCGAGCTGCATGCTAGCTCTTTGAGCAGGGGACAGGATAGGCATTGCCATTCGATCCGCCCGTTTGCTCGTTTGCTCCAGCAAGGTTTCCTTGTGCCTTCCGCTTCCTGCCGCTTGAAAGGATTCTGATCCACGATCAGCGTGCAATTGGGATGCCCACCTAGTCAGCTAGCCGCCAAGTTTCTCCTTGGATGAGATGAAGCTGTCGTAAGCACCCCACTGGCGGCTCCTTTCCTCAGTTGTTCAGTGGCACCCTTTTTTCCCCTTCTTTTTGGTTTGCTGCCCCAGAAAAAGAATGGCCTTCGCCAAAAAGGCTCCCTTTTTTTTCCAGGGGCACTGAACAACTGAGTTTCTAAGACCAAGTCTTGGGAGCCAAGTCACCTACGGCCTTGACTTGGGGTGTTGGGGTAGACCTCTTGTAGCTGCTTACGAGCCACGACTCATAGGCGTCATGGGCCGGGCAGCCCAAGCTACTCCGGGCCCCTCGAGCACACCTCTAGCTTTGAACCTCATGTCTGTTCGCCCGATTGGCGTGCCTTGTGCCCTGGCCGCACCTTTGCCACACCAAGGCAGAATTTGAGAGTACTGGAGATGAGTAGTTTAATCTCGCTTGAAAGCCCGGCCAAAAAGCAGTGCCTGGTTTCCACTGGCATAGGGGGTGTCGACGCTGGGAACTTTTCGCGCAGGAAACCAACCAGTTGGACTCATCTGAGAGGATGTCAGCATGCTACACCTATCTGGCGCGTCAACTGGTTCAAGATCCCGTGGTTCACATCTTGGTGTTCTTACAGAACCCGGGAAAAGTTGCCTCTATGTTTGAGAACCATCCATCAAGCGCGGAAGTCTGAGCAAGTCGGTACAAAGTGATCATCACTTTCATTCAGCATGCTATGAGGACCACGAGTCAAAAAGAATCCTATCACAGCAATCGCCCCCATAGCCCATGATTCTGGGGTTTGATTGAGCATAGATTCGCTCAAGCAGCAGGTGTAGTTTGCTGTCTTGCAGGTTCCAAGGTGGGTAGCAACGTTGGCTCTTGGGCTGGCTTCCCTGCAAATCCTTTCCCCCTAACACTAATCACGGCCAGCCCTATTAGTAGGTGTTTTTACTTGTAAGGGCAATCAGGGTCAGAACCCATAAGCAAATGTACCCATTCCTTAAAACGGGCCAAGATTGAACAAATGCAGACAAACTTTGGAAAGGGAAGAGCTCGTTGTTTTTGCTAGGTGTTGGTCGGCACAGACTAAGACATGGAAAGAAGGACAGACAGTCAGTGAAGTGTGTCCCTCACTGACCTTCCTAAGCTAGCAGTGCTGGGAAGGTACGCAGGCAACCCATTTTTGAAAGCAACACTTTGCTGGAAAATTGGACCTTGTTTTTTCAATCCTGGTTATAGGGTTAGTACGGGGAGCTAGCAAATGATCATCCTTTTTTGGAAGCCTTTGTATTTACTTTAAGGGAAAGCGCGGCGGTGTGTTTCAATTCTGGCTACGGGGTTGGGTACGAGGTTGGGCCCTGGAGTTCCCACTGCGTTATTGTAAAAGTGGCATAGACCCGGCGGGTTTGGAACAATGTGAATGGTGAAGGGGAACAAGCGGTACCAATCCTGGTATCACTTCCACCTATTTACCCATCAACGAGGTGAATAGGGGAAGGGATACCAGGAACCCATCAATGACGAAGAGCGAGAATCAAAGATGGGGACTTGGGCTGCTCGCACACAAACAAACCAACATCCAATTTCAGAGTTTGGCAGCAGAGTTTCTTTTGAGACTGCAGCGTTGCATCATAGGCACCTTGGTTGCGCCGGGCAAGGCGTCCGTTCTGAGTTTCTCATTGCACTACTCGAGTCACTGAGCTGCTGGCTTTGTGTTCGACCGAAACCGGAGAAGACTGACCTCGTTGCTGGGTGTTCGTTTAAACATTGCGACACAAGCATCGTTCGTTCTCATGGGAGGGCGGATTTGAAGACGCGAGGGCGACAGAACTTAGCATTGGTTCCGGCATCTTCGCGGCGTGCTTGCGCCAAAGCATGTACCGCCCCACAGCAAGCCTGATACCAATCCCATTTAGGGAGTGCATTTGGAGATGTGTTCAAGGCCGCCCAAGAACATACATGCTGAACATGTCACGATTGCCTTTCTCAGCATTGCAAATATATCATGGTCGAATTTGTTGCTGCCTGGAGTCTCCATGATCCTTGAAAAATGGGGTCATTACCCAAAATAATGGGGTCATTGACCCATTTCTAAAGGGTCATGGAGACTCCAGGTGTTTCCTTACTTGCGGGATTGTGCAACCAACTTTTCCGGCGCGGGAGGGACAAGCGAGTTTCGAGGCAGAAAAGTGAATCTGAGGACGTCAAGGTGTGTGCCCATGTCAATGTGATCGAAAATTGCAGGTCTTTGCTCTACACTCTTACACTCCATAAAAGCACTTGTCTTTGATCTGATACTTGAACCACTTGCACTGACATGGCATTCTGTCATGCTGACCCAGGGCCCCTCAAATATCCTTAGTAGGGCATTCTTCTGACTGTCTAGCACTCTGAACAAGGATATTTCCGTCATATGAACCGTGGCTGAGATATTGTGGCGGCGCTCTATATGACGCATGCGACGCATGCGGCGCTCGCTGCAACTTAGTAGCATGAAACTCGCTGGGAAAGGAGCCAGGGCTGGGCGGTGCATCTGGGCAAACGTCTCCTTGTTGCGGTTGTGGTGATGGCTGTTCTGACGGCCTCAGATGCAGAAGATTTCTCATGTTCTATGTCCCACCTTGCATGTTGTAAGATCGTATGCTTTATTTCGGTGTTCATGCTGAACTAACTGAGGTGTAAGCCATTTCTTGTCGGTGTAGCAAAGCGGAGTCGTTTGATTCAACCACTCCCCAAAGACTTACTCGTTCTTAGCAGGGAGTGCGTGAACGACCCTTTGAACTTTACAAACAAAGAAAGTGCATAGTTCTGTGAAGTTTGGAGGTCAGCAAGACTCGGCGCCTGGTACTAATTTGCGGAAAGCGATTCATCCAGGCGGTACTTTGAAGGCAAAATGGGAGGCTATTCCGTTATACATTAATTAAACACAAGGCATTCATATTTAGCCAGCTTTCCCCTAGGTAGCGGTTGGGGGTGGAGAAGACCCTCGTAAATGTTGAGACTAAACTGGGTGGTGCACCTTCCCATTGGTTTTGACTCACAGCCATGTAGGTGCAGCCAAAGCTCGAAACTATGGTAATAGCCCGCAAAGTTCCGCGGTCGGCCTGAGAATCACTGAGCCTGCACGCCAACGAAGGGACCGGGGCTTTTGGTGCCCTTTCTTTCCATGGAAAGCCACTCACAAGTTTCTGTGCTCTGACTGAACACGCTTTCTGGCTGAATATTATCGTAGAAGTTGAGTCTGTCTACCTCAAAATGCATCAGCGTTCAAACTGTTGCCCGAACTTCTTAACCCCTCTGACTCACTCGCAGTTTACCGGGTCTTGAAATAATCACTCAGCTTGCCAGAAAAAGACCTGGTTAGGTCATGTGTGGGCAAGTTCCATCAAGTCGCTTCCGAGGCACCCGGCAATATCACAATTGACCCGCAGGACTCGCAGGCATCCCGTGAGGTTGTTCTTTGCGGCTGGCAGTGAGGATCAAAACTCTGGGCCGAAATGAGTCGAGTTTCTTTTATTTTCCCTGGTTTGAACAGGAATTTGGTACTACTGGACACATTAACTTCATGTGTCCCAGGGGCGAACAAGCAAATGGGCGAAGACATGTGGCCATCTTTTGTAGAGAAGCTCTGAGTGGTGGACTTACATCGACTTGTAAATGTTGTCCTCTAAAGGGTCTCTGATTGGAATTCATACCGCAGTTTGCCTGTATTTTTGGTCAAACAAAGGACTGCTCCCTTCAGGCCACGCTCCCTTCAAGTTGCGGCACATCCAATAGGCTGTCCATTCACCCCGTTCAGTAGGTGCCCTGTTTGCCCATGTTTTCCTGCCACTGACGCAAGGCGCAGATGCAATCACCTAGCTTTTTTTTGATTTGGAATCGGTCAGGGCCATAGGTGTCCTTTTTGGTTGTTTTGCTAGAAACATGGATGGCTTGGTTTACCTGGTGGTTTAATCATCTACCAGGGATATCCATCTATTTCCCCTAAAAGGACACCTATGGTCAGGGCCCTTCTTTTTCCTTTGGGCCATTGGGCGTGTTCCCGTGCTGAACACGATCCTGGCCAATGGCCCAACTCTGGTCGGCAGGCCTACCCAATTGACCGCGTTGGAACGCGTCCATTTCCATTTCAGTGAGCCAAGTGACCCGCCAATTCCACGTTTTGTGTTTTTTTGTTTACTTCGATATTCCTGACAAGCAAAGGACCCTCGGCTTGCACGGCTTGTTCACTCTTGTTGTGTGCACTTTTGCAGATTGCCATGTTTAGTGATTTGATTTCTTCTTTCATTGTTACACTGTCTTGTGAATCGATGAATCAGTTGACCGCGCTTCGTGGTTGGTTCACGTCGGCGCTTTTCCACGACTTGATGGCTTGTTTTACTTGCAACCAGTTGGCATGGATCACTCCAACATACCAATCAACCTCACGGAAGTAGGACCTCATTACCGGGATCCAGAAAACCGAGGTGTGTACCTCTTTGTGGCTCTTTATACATATACATCATATAATATATATGTATATGCATATATATATATATGGTCACACACACACACCCATGAACTTCACTTGGGGTATGCGGTTCATCTCACCCTTCAAGACCACTAGTATTCACAGTTTTGTTTGCAGGTCTTGGATGTACAAATATATGGAGCTACTAGGCCGAATTTCGGTCTGCAACAAGGTGCTTCTCAGGAGTAAAAAAGTGTAACAAACACTGCTTTGCAGCTTTTGACTACAAATAGCCACCAAATTCCTCAAGCCAAAACACAACACAAAATGAAAAGGACAATTTGCATTCGAGATGCAATATTTGCTATCCCTGAATTTGTTCTGCTGTATCTCTCCTTGTACTCTTGAATTATTGCTACCAAAGGCGAGGATGCCACAGCTCTTGCTGGATGTGTTTTGCTGCCATCAAAAAGCAAGCAACTCGAGAAAAACCAAACAACAACTCGAGAAACTCAAAAACAAACAAATGAGAAAATGGCTGGTTTGGCCTCGGATTTGTGTTGTTTTGGTTTTCTCGAGGGTTTAATCAAAGAAATCAAACATGGTTGTTCTTGGCTTTTGATGAGTGAGGGGCATGAGACAACAAAAAGCAGTTTTTTGTTTGTTTGACTCCAAAAGCTCAAACAACAAGCACACACCGAAAACCAAACAAAGCCAAAAACCCGAAAGACAACCAACAACCTAAAACCTGAGGCCGGACCCGCCATTCTCTTGGTGTTTTGTTGTTCTCGAGGTGTTGTTTTTTGCTATTTGTTAGTTTATGTTTTTTCAATTTGTTTATTGCTCTGGTTGGTGTTCCTCGAGTTTTTGTTGGTGTTTGAGCTTTTGGAGTCAACATAACCAAAACACAGGGTGTTTTTTTGTTTTTGATGAGTGAGGCATGAGAAAACGAAACTGTGTTTTTGTTTGACTCCAAAAGCTCAACAAACAAACAAAAACAACTCGAGGAAAACCAAACAACACCCAAGACACATCAAAGGGGGGGGGGAAACGATAGTCTGAGGCCAGGCGAGCCATTCTCTTGTTTTGGTGTTGTTTTTGTGTTTTCTCGTTTGTTTTTTGGTTTTGTTCGGTTGTTTTTTTGTGGTGTTCCTCGAGTTGTTTTTGGCGTTTTTTTCTTGCTGTTTGGATATTGGTTAGCTTGTTTCAAGAGGAAAGGCCTTTGTAGACTCCAGCGATGTGCCAGGACCGCTCACTGTTTTCGCAGTTCAGGTCGCAATGTGAAGGCGTTGGCCAATAGGCATAAGGCTCCCTGTAAATCTGCTTGTAAGACTCCTTTTGAGGCTCCTTCTACAGCTCTTCTCACAAGGCTCACAATTCGCTTGCAAAGCTCCCTTTGAAGGTCACTTGTTAAGCTGCTTCAAAAACTTCTTACAAACTTCCTCATACAGCTCTTTATAAAGCTTCAGCTTCGTGTCAAGCTCCTTGCGCGACTTTTTTAAAACTGTTTTTCAGGCCCCTTGTAGGCTTCTAAAAGGCAAGATGCTTGTAAATTGTAAAACAAAAATAAGGCTCGCTCCTTAAAACGCCCCAAAAGCTCTTCAGACTTGAGAAGCTACTTATGGGGCTCCTTGTGCAGCTCCTGTTAAAGCTCCTTATAAAGCTTCTTTCAAGGCCCCTTAAAAGGCTAAGCATACCAATTTGGATTCGAATTTAAGTTTATTAGGAAACAGCTCTGTTAGAATGTCTTTTTTGGATGAGAATTTAAGGGGGATTTCTTCCCACATGATGTGAATAGTAGAATCTGCACAAGGAACAAAATCCACTAGACGTCGATTTTTAGTTAGGATTTGAATAAGACATCCCTCCCATGAATAGAACACAGCAAGGGAATAATTCAATTATTAATTGGTCCCATTACACCCTTAGCTAGTTGGAATTGTGATAGAGTTGAAGACAGACATAACTGCAGTCGAATGTATATTGTAATCGAGAATATTGTTTCAAATTAGGATGTTACTCTAAGTGAGTTGTTGTGCACATGGAATTTGAATGCCTATGCCAATTGATAACTTAAGTAGGAATTCCTTTCCAAACAGGATTTTTATCACTGATGCAGAGGCCGATGAATGGTTTTGACATGTTGGTACTTTGTGGGTGCAGACACAAATACGCAAACGCAGATGGGCAGATCTGCGGATGATCCGTCAGAGCTAGTTGAGTCAGACACGAATGCCCCAAATATAGTTCACGGGGTGGGGGCGGGGGGCGTGAGCATGCATATAGATATATGTGTATATGTGTACGTGTATATGTACGGCGGGTATATATCCAATAAAACCCGCGGGGGTGGTTTGGGTGGTCGTGGAAATCTCGGATTAAAACCGTAAACAAGGCGAAGACGACCGGTGGTTGCAGAAAGCTGGGTTTTAGGCCCGCTGGTTGAAGGAAGCTGAACCAGTGGCTTGGTGGAAGCTATCCATGTACGAACTTGACATCCCTTCCGGAAAGCCCGTGCAACATTTTGAGACGGGAGCTGCGACTAGTGGCCTTGGTAGGTGGTGGCTTCATGGACCTCTGGCTGCGTCGTTTTTTGAGTTTTTCGTTTAGTAGTCCTTTAAAAACAGCACAGGCCCATATATCATGCTG
>CAUJNA010003383.1:1572263-1607263 GCA_963377175.1 Effrenium voratum
CTTTCGCACTTTCTCTTTGTTCTCTGAGGAACTCCAAACAGTTGGCTGTTGTTTCGCTCCGGTACTTGGGTACTTGGATGGGTAAGTTGTCAGTCCGGCCGAAGCCTAGCACCCAGAGAAGGCCTGGAACTTTCACACTGTTTCCTCATGTTCTCGATGGAGAAATTCGTTTCTCCGCAGAGAAGCTTATTCGTTTGTGTTTCAGTTTTTCTCCACGGAGAATTTCACCCTTGCGCCACGTCGTCTCCATGGAAAGGTTGCGCTGGGTAACGTTATCTGGGCATGCAGGTATATGTTGTGCGCTGGTGCTGTGTAATGTTGTCTGGACACAAACATAATTTGCTTGCGTGGTTGCGCCGTGTAATGGTGCCTGGGCGTCGGGACATATTTCGCACACCCGGTCATGCCGTGCAATATTGTCGTGGCACTCGGACCCATTTTGCTGACGATCGTTGGGCATTCAACTGGGCACTCAAACATACTTCGTCCACGAGTGGCAAATTCTTCGTTTCATTCCACAGTCTCTGATATGCCTTCATGAGGATGTTCACGAGACCGTTGGCCGGATTGAAGACGTGCTGGAGTTTGCTGCGTTTCCGGTGATCGCATCGCCTCGGTACAAAGTCGCGAGCGGCATGATTTCATTCTGCAGATCTTCCCGTGCTGCTCCATGGCTGATTGATGGATGAATGTGGAAAACTCCGATGTGGCGGTCGTCATACTCGTGGAGTGACTTGTGTTGGATGATTTCGGGAGCACGCCGCGAAACTCATCACTCTGCTCGATATGGAGAACGACAATCTCCTTGTCTCGGCCATGTCCTTGGACAATGGTGCGTGCTGGCAATCTCGGTCCAATGTACTTCTTGGATTCAGTAAACATGGATGGTCCCGTAGTTGCCAAGCAATCCGAGGCCGGAATTTCGTATTTGGGATCAGTGCAACTTCCTTCGGTTCCGAAGAAACATCTGAACATTCCGAATGTGGTTCCCCAGTTCTGACTCTTGGTGGAAATGTGTCTTGCCAGTAGTTCCACTCTTGCAGAAGGTCCGCCGCGGACAAAGCTTGCTTGATCACGGTGCCTTTGTAACCGAATCGAATGAACGTCTTGATGAGTTCCCTGGATTTCTCATCATTAGGACTGAAGAATGCGTCTGCTTCATTCAGGCATAAGATGTGTGCACTGTTCTGCATCATCATCTTCACGAGTGGCGATCCTTCATCGGCATGTTGTACACCTTCCTGTTGTCCAGCTTTGGATTCCTCGTGAGGTTTCCATGGTTCAAGGTAAGCATGTTGATCGCTATGGATGAGGTGAACTCATGCATCTTGAGATAGTCCACTGGAGGACGGTCGGTCGGCTGCATCAACGATCCCAGGATATCGGCATATGCTCGGATGATTTCCGGGTCATCATGTGACCTAAGCTTCTCCAATCCGTTTTTGTTCAAATCTGTTTCGAGATAGATTCCCTTGAGATCCTGGATGAACTCGTCTAGGTTCTCTGAATTGTGATATTCCACGGTGACCCTTGGTTTGACGGATCTTTCCCCGGAGGGTTCCATGGTCTCCTCTTCATCTTCGTTTTGATCGGTGGAATGCCGTCGCTTCTTGGTCTCTGTGGTCTCTGAGGAAGTATCCTTTTCCTTGCTGTGTTTCGTGGAATTCACATAATTGAAGAAGGCATCGGCAAATTCACGGATCTTGGTTTCGTACATCTCGTAATCTTCATAACTGAGATGCTTCTTCATGATCCACGTGTTGCTCGCCATAATGCTGCCATCAGGTTCAAATGCTGCAACAATGTTCCTTGCCTCGATGGTTTGATCTGTCAACGCTGTTCGCTCTTCGGAGAGTCGGATGCCATAGTCTTGGTCCTTGAGGAATGCAAGGATCAACAGTGCATCTCTTCCTGCTGGCACATGGGTTAATGCTGCTTCTGACTCATCCTCGTCAAGGATGATGCATGCCATGTGGACGTGCATTCTCCCCGAATGGTTTGACTGGGGTTTCCTAGACTCCATGATGCTGAGGAGCTGATTTTCACAGGTTGCATGGAACATGAACGTGATGGGCTTCTTCGCGAACGGCTTGATTTTTCTCTTTTTTGAATGGATGGTGGTGCCGGCCTTCGCATTCTGTACTTGGGCTGAGCTGTGCCTTCATCTTCATGAGGCGCCTCGGATCTTGACGGATGCGGACTTGGTGGAATGGATTCCGTTGGGAGATCATAGTCCGGCTCGTCGTGTTGAGGCTCTCTCTGCTGCTCAGAGTACAGGGGTCGCCCAAAGGATTGGATCTCGACTTGTCGTGTATGTCCGCTGTTGCATCTCACATAGAACTCCATCTCGGGATCGTTATAGAATTCCTTGCCATCGGGCCGGAGTGCATTTTGTGCGGATCTTGTGGTGAGCCTGTCGGTCCATCGATTCCTTGGAACAATTTCTCCCTGTGCCTTGCGCTCATTATATGACCCGTGCACGGATGGAAACACGAATGCAATTTCGAAACGTGATTTTCCATAGCTCGGGAACATAGCCATCAAGAGAAGTCCTGGCTTATTTCCAATGAAGTTCCTGGCATGTGTGATGCAGGTCAATGCGTCATAGAGCTCAACGGATCCATCAGGACCCATGTCCACTTGTCGTTTGCATTCCTTATGGATGCCATGCCTTGGATCATGTCAAAGACATCCGGAAAACGATCTGCTCATTCTCTCGATTCGCCAGAGGATGAGGTCGGTGATCTGTTTCGCCTTGGATGGATCCATGTGGAAGTATTTGCAAACCTGTTCGACATTCTGGACGGTCTTCTCGAGATCAATGTTGCCGTTGTGGCATACCATCGGGATGATGTCGGTTCCGTAAACTTCGGATTGAGCATTGGTGTAGCAGCAGATGCTGTAGACCTTCTTGATGAAATCCATGTATTGTTTCTCTGTATGAGGTCCTTCACCTTGAAGTGTTGGCTGTCAGTAATCGTTGAATCTGGCCTTCAACCAAAATACCTTGACTCCATGTGGTCGTTCATGCTCAGGGATGAAGTGGAAGTCCGGATTGACCTCGAGGATTGTTGAGCACTCCTTGTAGTATTCGTACACGAAATTCAGAGTTTCCGAAAGGTCCTGGGTGTACGGATTCCCTCTGGAGGCTGATGTCGGTATCTGATCCATCTGGTACATACCACCTGTTAAAACCCTCTAGGCCCCGTGCCTAAAGTGGGAAGCAGTTCTGAGGTCCGTGTTAGTGTTGCTTACCAAGTTCCATTGATCGCCATTTGGCTCAAGACACAATTGAGGTTCAAGATCTGATGTGTAGCTGCATTCACACGTGATCGGCATTGAGAGCGGAAAACACTTCGCTTGCGCTGCATTTGTCAGGACCACTGTTGTAACTATCATTCCTTCTCCCTTACAACGTTTACACGGGTTCGGCTATAACGGCATTGTCCGTATACACCTTTCTACGTGACGTGGTTGGTATTACAGCTGGAGGGTTCGGCGCACAGCGTCCCACGGGACGTCACCTTGCCGTCTCTTGACAGGTTATCAGCCGTATCGACAAGCTCTACACTGGACAGAGAGGTTTATTGCGGGTACAGGGACAATAAAGGAACGATAACCTACACAGTACAATGGCGTCTTCAGCGAGCCCAAGTACTGCAACTTTTGGGAACAGCAGCTCAGAGGGATCCAATGGATTGATGGCTCTTCCTGCGGTGATGGATATGATCGCAGATTCACAGGATGAACCTGGGAGCGGAGGATCCGCGCTATTCAGCGACATATCCACTCCCACAAGATCATGGAAGCAGATCGATGTTCATCAGGAGTCGAAGCAAAGAGAATCCCCACCGAGAAGATCATCATCTTCGCCTGCGACACCACGGACGTCGCAGAAAGGCGTGAGATCAACATCGAAGGGTGGGAGGTCAAAATCACCCACCAGTGCGGAGTTTCGCGCCGCGATTAAAGAAAAGAACAAGATGGAGGTGGAGATCGGGGAATATCAAAAGACACTTGATGAAATGTCGGCAGCGATGGCGAATCTTCATCAAGAAGACTATGGAAGCACCATCCGGATCCAGGAGCTGGAAAGACGATGCGAGATTGCCAGCAAGCAGTCGGGACATCTAGTGAGTCACCACCAACACCACATGGCTGAGGCATGGCGCAAGTTTGAGGAAGAAGCCCAACAGATGCGCAAGGTGGAAATGAACGCATTTCAGTACGGGGAAAAGAAAGACATGGAGTCGAATGTTATAATGCAACAGATGAGACAAGCTGAAGGAACTATCATGGAGCAGAAGCGGGAGATTGCAGTGATGAAATCCTACATGGCAAGCGAGAAGTCGGCCGCGCAGGAGTCAGCTATACGTGCAAATCAGATACACCGTGAAGCTTCACAGCAGATATCAGTTTATCAGCAACAGATCAGAGGCATCGAATCGTCTACATCTATCGAGAAGTTCAACGAGGAGGAGATGGTCCAAAGTCTGAAGTCACAGTTGGAGCACGCGCTCGTCAAGCGCCCCGAGACGTACTCTATGGAGGACTCCAGGGAACAGCTAATGGCGAGACTGATTGACGTTACAGTATTTGCGGAACAAGAATCAAAGAGAGCAGATTGCTTGCTTCGCGAGAAGGAAGAGATCGTCAAACAGTATGAATCCGACGTGTCGATGAAGGACCAAATGATTGCTGTCGAGGGTGGTCATGATGCGATCTTGGAGTTAGCCCAGGTCAAAGAGGCAAAACAAGAAGAACGGTGCACGATGGACGAGAAGTCGAAGGAGGCAGAGTACTGGAGATTGACAGCTAAGGGAGTGTACGACGAATATCTCGAGGAGATGCATCAGCTTCAGGGACACCTGAAGGAGAGGGAGGCGACGCTCAAGCAAGAAGAGAGTTTTGTTCGCCAACTCGATGCTGACAATGAGGAACTACGTGCACACAAGAAGCTGGAGACACAGGAAGCCTCAAGCAGTAAAGATGGACATCGTGAACGAGCAGTAGTGAAACGCGCTGAGGGAGGACCCCAAGCTAATTCAACTAGGGTAGACAAGAAGATGGCTGGGTTAGTCCCGTCATCGTCTTCAAATCTGACCCCTAATTCGTCGCTAATGCCAGGTTCGATTCTCTTTCCGTCTTTTGGTGATCCAATGATCGATGTACACCTATCCCAGATGCAAGGGGTTGTCGGACATGTCCCACAATCCACTACTACGACTGGTGGTGGTGATGGAGGGGGAAACAACGGTACTACGCCCCCATTGGATTACGGTGGATTCTCGCCTAATGGAAATAGGCAGGGAGCAAGTCGACGTCAGTTGAGCCTCACAGGTGGCGGAGGAGGACCTCCGGATGACCCACCCGATGATGAGGACGAGGACGACGACGACGAAGAGGATGAAGAAGACGAGGAAGAAGAAGAGGAAGAAGATGACAATCGAACACGGAGGAGGCGCAGAAGATCGAGGGATGATCGAGAGGTCAAGAGCGAAAGACCGAGGATCTCGAGGAAAGAAGCCGAGAGGGTATCTATTCCTGCTTGGCCTAAGATCCACCAACTTGATAACTGGAAGATGCAACTGCTGATGAATGTTCTGAGCGCATGCGCAGATCCAGATACCGACACATGGACGAAATGGTTGGAACAGGCTCTTGGGTTGAACCCAGACCTGAATATGCTTAGCGATTCAGGTGGCGACAGATTTGCTACGATAGATATTAAGATGGCCATGGGCATGCAGAACATGTTGAAACAAGCACCTGACGAAGCCAAAGACGTGTACCTCGACGCTACGCGGCACTCGGAACTACGACATCAACAAGGGGTGATCGTGAAGGGACGAGAGTTGGTGGCATTGGTTATGCAATCATTCAGAACTTCCGATAGAACGGATCTTGTCTACCACATCGAGCATCTATTCAACCTTGACTTTCCTGGAGACAAGAACTTGGTTATGTTCAGGAACAAATGGTATGATTTGCTGCTGAAGATGAGGAGCGAGGACAGACCCAGTAAGCTGGCTCTCAGAGACATCCTTTACAGGAAGATCAAAGGGAGCAAGAAGATGGAGTTCGGCCTCAATGCCTACCATAGACTACCGGACAAGCATCCTCAGAAGACGTATGAATTCTTATTGGCGTTGATCGACTATCAGATCAAGGCAGATCGGGAAGACCTGATGCTTGACATGAAGGAGAAATCGGTCAAGTCGATGATGAAGTCAGGCGGGAAGGATGCGGCTCCAGCAACTGGCAAACAGGAGAACCAGGGTGGCAAGGGCAGAAAGGGGAAACCCGGTGGACCTGATGCTGCTCCTGTACTCCCAAAAGCCAAAGCAAAGGGCCACGCTGGCAAGAACGGCAAGTCCGACGGTGCCAGCGACAGAGGCAAGAGTCCGGGCGGAGGCAAAGATAACCCCTGTTGGTATCACTTCAAATCGGCGAAGGGATGCGTGAAAGGAAATGAATGCACATTTTCCCACAGCAAGAAGACGGAGCACAAGCTGGAGAACATGCCCAAGGGGAAAGGAAAGGGTAAGTCCAAATCCAGATCGTCGTCACCAAAGAGGGATGATGGAGCATGCTTCGCATTTCAGAAGGGAAAGTGCGACAGGGGGAGCGCTTGCAAGTACAGGCACGAGCTCATCAAGAACAATTCAGCTCCGGCAACGTCAAGCGACAAGGCGCAAGCCAAGTCGAAGGCTGCCGCCAAGGCCGCAGCACCAGCTATTGCAAGGAGGGCCATCGCGATGCCTGCGATAGTCCTGAAGCAATCGGCTCCTGCGGGAAAGGTCAGCTTCAAGAAGGACGTTGACCAGGTCGAACCGGATGAAGCCGAGACCGTCTACCACGAGCATGATGACGACGCGATGAGCGAATCATCGAGATGGTCTGGCGAGTCCGAGATCCCCGAGAAAATGGTATGGTTCAAGGAAGTACTCGACGTCGACGAGAATGGAGAGATCACCTATCTCGAAGACGAGAGAAGGCAATGGGAACGAAAAGGGGAATGGTACGGTTATGAGGACAATGAGAATGAGCCTTATCAGTACGTGTACGTCGACGAGAAGAAGTTCAAGAGCAGTGATCATCGAGAATTATCAGCCTATCAAGTCCAACGATCATTGATAAGAGCGAAAATACTGAGAGAGGTGGTGGATGACATATACAAGAAACACTACTTCCCGGTGACCAAGGAGAGCAGCATAATGTTCGAATATGATCAGAGCAAGGACGAAATCAGGGAATCGGCCGTCGACTGGAAGAAGCAGCATGGTTTGCCGAAGAACGTTTTCGCCATGTCAACGTGCATCAGTAAACGGGTGAAATGGTTGATGGATACCGGATGTGGTCATGATCTCATCGGACGAGCCAAGGCAAAGAGCCTGGGTGTCGACATCGTGAAAGATGATGACGAGATCGTGTTCCAGACCGCGAATGGTTCCACTTCCACGTCCGATGTGGCCAAGATAGTCGTGGACGAATTGGACGAGACTGTCGAGCCACACGTGTTGGATGAGACACCCACGGTATTGTCAGTAGGGAGGAGATGCATGAAGATGGGTTATGCATTTCACTGGATGCCTGGTAAACTACCTTTCATGGTTACGCCAAAGCAGGGATTCGTGCACTTGCAGGTCAAGGACGACATCCCGTACCTAGTGAGTGATGGTAAACTTCGGAGTAACAGGCATCGCCCTACGATAGACGACCTCAAGGAGCACTTTTCGGAAGTATTGGCGATGGTAACGAACGACAAGGCAGATCAGGGAGGTGACGATGAGAACGACGTCACACCCGCCGCTGTCGGTGAGTCCGCAGAGGCCGAGGGCGAACACCACGACGGGGCATTCGACTTCGGGCCACCCGGAGGAGCCGGTCCGGTACGTCCGCCTCCCGTAGCTGAGGAAATACCTGTAGATGTTGGGTCAGTCCCACATCGACATGGTGATGCCGAAGCTCACGAGGAAGAGGTTGATGAGGATGATCCAGATGCCGGAATTGAAGTTGATGTGTACGAAGGATCATCAATAAAGAGGAAAGTGGGAGTCCTCAAGAGGGACGCCAACTCCATCGCTCATTTGCTCACACACAGGTACCGAAATCCTTTCTGCGAATCATGCGTCAAGGCAAAGATGAGACACTTCAGATCACGAACGGGAGCCTTCAAGAGGGAGGTAAAGACGTTCGGGGACCTGGTGACGTTCGACTTCGTGACGGCATCAGGAGATCATGAAGTGGAAGGCAGGTATGCGCTCATCATCCGGGACATATATACCGGAATTATCATGGCTTATCCAACCGCGAGAAGAGACACTGACTCCGTCGTCAGGGCCATCAAACACTTCTGCGGGAGGAGGAAAATCAAGCAGGTATATTCGGATGATGGCCCAGAACTGATCAAATGCGTGCGTGGAGCTGAAGCTGAACCACGACCTATCGCTGCCTGGACGACCGCAGAATAATTCCCTTGCTGAAAGGACAAATCAATTCATCATTGACCAGACTTCGGCTTGTCTTGTACATGCCGGTCTGCCCACGTGTTACTGGGTGCAGGCCATCACCACTCTGTGCCATCTCATGAACATCGAAGAGGTGAACGGATCGAGTGCATGGATGAGGCTGCATGGCGAGGAGTTCAAGGGCGAGAAGATACCTTTTGGTGCGCTAGTGGACTTCAAGCCGAGTGAAGCACGAGGGGGAAAGAGGGAGAAGTTCGAGCCGAGAGGGGAAACTGGTATATTTGCTGGATATGTGTTGAGCACCGGTATGCATTGGGCAAACAAGTATCGTGCTTGGGCACTTACTGCATTTGCGGGTGCAGAGCTGAACATCAAGAAGGCAAAGGTTCCACCTCGGTTGAGAATGCCACATCAGACGGAGAGGATGATTCTGAAATCTCCTCTGACATTCCCAATACAACAGAAGTACAAGGTTGCCAACGAGACTTTGGAAGGGATAGAGATGTCTGTCGATGCAATCGGTCTGGATGCGCGTGACCGCCTGATCGAAGATGAGGACTACGAGCCTGAATTGCTGCAGAGTGACGAGAAGCGACTGCTTGACGATGAGGTCGATCAGATCGCTGGTCTACTGCTTGACGATGGCCCGGAGGTACTTGTCGGAGGTCGGGGGGATCATGCAGAAGAGGAAGATGCTAGACCGAGCTCATCAAAAGGGAAAGGAGATGGACATGCCAAGGGCGACGAAAAGGTTACGAAGTCCGACCTTCCACACGTGTCAGTTGGGCTACCTGGGGATGGCATCACGTACGTCAACGATGATGGCAAGGAGGTTAAGATCGATAAGGCCGGAAGACCATATCCTGTCGGGAAGGATGGATTCAGGTTAATGAAGACGTCGAGACCTCCAGAGTACACTCCTGATGAATGGAAAATGATGAGTAAATACTACACCAAGGAAGAAAAGGCCGAGGTGAAGGGCGGTGGCAAGAAGAAGAAAGAAGATCCCAAGAGTAAAGAATCTGAGGTTTCTGCGCCGGCTGAGGCACAGACATTGCAGATGCCCGGTGGTAAGAGAATTCGAGCAATGCTTCGAAACCGCTGGGGTGGAGTTGAATGGCAGTACAATTGGGGATTGCGGAAGAACATATCAAAGATCAAGAACCCAATGGATGGGAAGCACTTGGCTGAACTTGAGTGGGTCAGGATTGTTGTAAATCCTGTTGACGGAGTGGTTGTTCTCATGGATTCCAAGCAGTCCCAAGACGTCTTGAGGCGAAACGTTCAGCTTGAGAAAGAATTTGAGTGTCTGGTAGTAATTTATGCCTGGAAGTTCAAGTCTGAGGAGCGATCAAAGTCGACTCCAAATTGGACGAAGGCAGTTGCATCAGTCATGGAGCGTCAGAAAGACGAAGCTGAGACGACATCGGGGACAGATCCAACGGTCGGCGAATCGACGGATCTTACCTGGTATGAATGGGAGGAGTCTGCTGAGGTAGTTTCTGGAAAAGTGCCACTCGCGATGCCTGCGATAGGCGAAGACGGTGAAGCCAAGAAATACCCATCGATGCCGTGCGTGACTTCTGAGCGAATACAGCACAGAGAGAAGGCCGTGAAAGTTGTACGATTCTTCGACGCTTTAGTGTCCAGACCGGTTGGCCGGAAAGAGATGCTGACCAACCCTGATGCGTTGGCATCGATGAAGAAAGAATGGTCGGGATTAATCGACCAGGGCGTCTTCGATCTTGGCGCGGTGCGTGAATATGACGCTGTAGCCAAGGAGGCAAAAGCGAAAGGGGAAGAGATACACATGGCTCGCGCACATGGCATTTGCGTTGAAAAGCACTCACAGTTGCCTGTTGGTGATCCTAAGAGGAAGTTCAAGGGTAGAGGCGTGTTGCTGGGGAACCAAGTGAAGAATCAAAGCTTTGAAGCTGCGATGTTTCAAGATTTGGGGAACTCTCCTGCTTCGTTCGAAGCCTCGCGTTGGGCGGATTTTTTGGGTTGTCATGATGGTTGGGATGCGCAGATGGCCGACGCTGTTCAAGCGTATATCCAGGCCACCTTGAGAGGCACGCCATGTTGGATAGAATTGCCACCGGAGGCTGTGCCGAGTGAATGCAAATGGGGTAAGTACAGAAGACCAATCGTCCCGTTGAGGAAGGCGCTGTACGGACACCCAGATGCGGGAACATTCTGGGAGCAGCACTGTGATGAATCGGTGCGTGCCGTTGGTTTTGAACCCATCGGTGAGGAATGGCCGTCAGTGTACATTCATGAAAAGCTCCAGCTTGTTCTGGTTGTGTATGTCGACGACTTCAAAATGGCAGGGCCACAGAAGAACCTTGCCCAAGGGTGGAGCATGTTGCGTACACGTTTGAAGATCGAGCCCGAGACTGGACTTGACATGTACCTTGGTTGTAATCAAAGCAAGGGAAACGTCACTCTCGGGAACGGACACCGCGTAACAACGGTGACCTATGACATGGAACAGTTCCTACGTTCCTGTGTCGACCGCTATCTTGAAGTGGCGGGCGATGTGAAGTTGAATAAGGTTGTCACCCCTGAGTTGCATGAAGAAACAAAGAATCACGTCTCACGGAAGCCTGCCAGAGAGGGGCCGTCAGTCGTGTGCAATTGGTGTAACAATCTTGTGCCCACCGACGGTTCTGCCACAGTGCCGGACCAACGGGGAGGGACTCCTGAGTTGGCCATGAAGGAGCCCGTGCGTGGACACCTTGCTCCGCATGCCGCTAGCGTACTAATGAAGTTGCTGTACGGTGCGCGGATTGCTCGCTTCGATTTGTTGCGGCAAGTGAATCGCCTAGCACGGAATGTGCACAGGTGGACCGACTCCGATGATCGGGGTTTGCATCATTTGATGTGCTATGTGCATCATACTAAACATTGGCGCATGGTCGGTTGGGTTGGAGACCCTATGGATGATGTGCACTTGGCCTTGTATGCGGACGCTGACTTTGCAGGATGCGTTGACTCGCTACGTTCCACCTCTGGTGGACACTTGAATATACAAGGGCCTAATACCCGGTTTCCGTTGTCTGGCAGCTCCAAAAGACAGGGTTGTGTGAGTCATTCCACTCCCGAGGCCGAAATAGTTGCGGCCGATGTTGCCATGAGATCGATGGGTATGCCTGCTCTAAAGTTGTTAGAGCGGATTCTCAAGAAGTCACCGAACTTTGTGTTCTATGACGATAACAAGGCTATGATCGGTGTCGTGCGATCGGGGAGAAACCCCACGATGCGCCACCTTGAGAGAAGCCATGGTGTTAGCATTTCGTGGATGCATGAGATGTTCACACGTGATTACATGTATTTGGCGTACGAGGTCACCGACAGAATGGCGGCTGACATCTACACCAAGGCGTTCAATGATGGACGCAAATGGAAGCATGCATGTTTGCAGATTGGTCTACTTGACCCGAGCTTGCTGTCTGACCCGGATACCCTCAAAGCGCTCACACCTACGTGTGATCCCATAAAAGGGACCATGCAGACCGCTTCGGGAACAGTTGATGGAGTTCCCACGTTTCCGTACACACACATTCCGATCATGCCCCCAGACCTGTGGTGGTCTGGATTGACATCCAAAGAGGGATTGCATGAGCATGAAGGACATGATCCGGTTGTCGTTGCCAAGGGACCCAGATTGATGCGTGTGAAACCTCCACTCGCGGTTATGACACCGTTCGGGAGCAAGTGGCTTCGCTCCACTTGGTTTCTGAAGAACGGGTCATGGCTCAAGGTCGAGGATAGAGTTGACCCAGGGCTGCAATGTGTGCGGATTGATGGATGGGTTGAACGCGCAGTTTGGCAGTTTCATCCCGTACCGGTTGCTGTACCGGCGCGGGAGCGATCTCCACGACCACGACCAATTCACGTCGGGTCCGGGGATGTTGACATGCAGTCCGTGCTGGCCGCATTCGTTGAAGAACTGTCGAACGAGCGCATAGAATTAAAGTGTGTCAACGACCTTGCTTTGGAAACTTTGCTCCGGTTGAAGCTGCTTATGCGTTGTTTGCATATCAATCACGAGCAGCTTGTCCCTGGTCGTTGTTTTGTTCCGTATCGCATTGCGGTGAAGCACAAACCACAGTTAGCGCCGGGTATTGAACTCGCGATGGTTAAACATGACGGTGGTGTGCTTCGCGCTCCTGTGCGTGTCTCGCTTCCTGGTATGAGAACTCGCACAGTCGTCACTTTATACAGTGTTGACTTGGCTCGGCCCATTGTGCTGATGGCATGTTCCGAACCGCGTAACTGGTTCACTGCCCTTGCCCGCCATAACGGGCCGCAGGTCGTCACCATAACTTTGGTCGATGACTTACTGAGCGAGTACGGGGGAGAATCGCCAGACATGTGCTTACTAAACCTTCCGATTTGTTGTTCTTCGCCGGGCCTTGCACGGGGGGATCATCATGGGCACGCCTCAACAAGACTCGCGGAATTGACACCGCAGAGAAAATCGAGGCCAAACAAAGGGAATTTTGGAGATTGTTTGAACGGTTCCTTGAAATCAAACGGCATGCCATGACAAAACGAGCTGCGATTTTGTTTGAGTTGCCTGGAAGTTGCGATTATTGGAAGGACGAGAGACTGCATGAGGTTGTTCATGATGGCACTAGTCACGAGTTTGATGGATGTCGCTATGGCTTGAAGCAAAGGTACGCCAAGAAACCCATGCCAATCAAGAAACCATGGAGAGTTGTTTCATGGAACTTTGACCTTGGTAGCTCGTTGTCTAAGAAATGCAATGGGAATCATGAGCATGGACCTTGTGCCGGTCGTGAAACCAAAGAAACCCAGTTGTACACGTCGTTAATTGTGGGTGTGATCCTCCGCCGTTTTCGTGCTCGAGCAAAGTGCCTCCAACCGGCACCATTGAAACTCGCTCTTGCTTGTATTACGCGAGGGAGATCGCGGAAGCATCAAGCTACTGCGTGTGAAATTTGCACCACCCCGACTGTGCCACCGAGGTGCTGGGTCAGTCCCGATCCTCTGGTGCCAACGGGGAGCTGGGCCAGTCCCGAACCCCAAGTTTCGAAGAGGAGTTGGACCAGTTCATCACCTCAATCAGAAACTGGGCTCGTATTGGGACAATTCCGTGGCTTTATTTGCAGCTGCTTATTTTGGGTTTTCCTGGTTCTGGAGAATATCATCAAGATGACTGCCAATACGACGGTCGTCAATACGAATGAATTCTTCTGCGTGCCTGTTGGGAAATCCAGACAAGCGGCAATATTCTTGGGGAACCTCGTGAAGAACGCCATCGAGGAGGGCAAGAGGATACCCAAGAGAATGGAGATGGGCAGCGACCTGGGCATGTGCATAAAGTGGATCGAGGACATCGGCGTCCCTGCTATCTATGCCTACTCAGCGTATTATTCTGCCAAATGCCGCGGAATGATGAAGGGTGAAGGGCAATCCATGAGGGTTGCATTAGAGTTCATCAGCAAAGTTTTCGGACAACTGTCTGCCGACGAATGTATGCTTGGGTGGAGGGAATTCTGCAGCAAGGGAAAGAAGATCGTGGCGGCGCTGAACCAACTTTGCGGTGAGGCATCGCTGCTAGCGAAGAACCCCGAGTTGCTCAACGTGACCAAGTACTGCATAGAAGGGGCGGATATGTTGAGATCAATCACAGACATCTGGGATCTCGCATCAGGTGTAGCCGAAGACAACGAGGAACGGTCGTTCAAAGCTGCATTCCACCAGGACACCCCGGTCGGGGAGGTATACAAAGAGTTCATCAGCGATGAGCCAACCAGGGCCTCGTCGTCGAGAAGGTGGAGGAGCTCCGAGGAGTTTCAGACGACTGCGGAGTTTGAGAGGCACGATCGGAGAATATCGAAGTTCAGAGATCGAAACTGGGGGAAAGTATTCACGTTGAGCGTGATCAAGGCCCCCAAGCTCGACTTCTACGGTCGTGGCGCAAAGGACGACTATCAGAAGAATTGGGACCTTGAGTTGATCTACCAGAATGAGCTGCATGCATCGATGAAGAACCTCGCGTATGCGCTGAGAAGAGATGAAGATGCCAACCAGCACAATCTTTTGCGCTGGATGATCTGTGGGTCAACCCCCAGTGACATCTCTGACGCGTGCATCGGGGCGATCAACTCGCTCATGTGCGTCTCCTTCATCATGAGGAGGTTGCAGCCATTGCTCGGTGAAAGGCACGCTAGGGATCAGTCGTATACAGCTTATTTCCGTCCAGACAAGAAAGAGCTGAACGAACTCTATCGAGAGGTCGAGTTCGCCAGGAATTTCCTGTGGTGCATCGACATGATCTACGAGTCAAAGCTGCCTGCGATGAACATCAACTCCATCAGTTTGGCGCCACACGCGGCTGACAGGGCTGCTGAGAATCAAGATCGGCGCAAGTGGGTGAGCTGGCTGAAGGAGATCGAAAAGAAAGCCGAGAAGGACGTCATGATCGACTTCTACCAGAACAACTACTGCACCATGCACGAAGTCGAGAGGGAACTGGAGAAGTATCCCGAGGACTTTGTGATCGGAGAGGAGCCGACGTGGTGGGTGATGGGCTCATCGAAGACGGAGCCGCCGCAGAAGACGGGGCGACAGCAGAAATCAGCGTCAAGCTCCGGGCAGAGGAGCCAGACCTCTGGTGGGCCAGTCCCCCAGCAAGGAGCTTCAAGTGGGGGGTCGCATGCTAGCGATGCTGTCAAGATCGACAACGAGATCATCGACTCCATTTTCCGCATGAACTCCGGTGGTGATGATGACAGATGGACAATCATCAACCCAACTGCTGGGCACGACACATACACCTCATTCGAAGGGGGTATTACTCTGAGCGGCGCGACTGTCAATGTGAAGTTCAACATAGACAACAATACAGGGTACCCAATCATACAAACTGTATTTGGGCCGTGTCTTGCAGAAGGTAAGAGCGCGACATATTGGGAGTGTATGCTGAGATGCCTGACCTCTTCGCTATTGCATTTCGAGGAGAAGACCAGCGCGGAGAAGATTATTCTATCCTATGTTGGGAAGGGGAATGCGGCATGGCTTCAGCTGTATGCTTTCATGTGTGCCCAAACAGGATGCTTGATTACTGGACGCCTTCCGGGCGCCAAAGCCATCAACGCGTTGATCCAGGCGGAGAAGAACCCGGACAACGCACCTGGACAGTTGAACCGGATTATCAAGAAGCAGAAAAGGGGCCCCATTGGTGAGGCAACGATTCGCGATATGATGATCCAGAAGAAGAGCTTCTTGGTCCTGGACTGGCCCCTGAGGGCCGTCAACTCGAAAGGGAGCACGAAGACCTTCCAAATGATGGTCAACGAACAGGGGTGGACAAATATCGAAGAGAGATCGTACTATGGGTCGAGTGAGCAAGTCTCCTCGCCCAATGACACAATGAGTATTATCTCCCGATTGCAGAAACTGGATAAGCTCATCATCGAACGACGGAGGCGAGACATGGATGACTCACCTGTGTCGGTGCACATCTGGATGTCGCTCTATGATTGGGTGTGCATGAGAGGATGTGGGTGGCAGGTGACCGCCAATCCCATCATTGACTCCCTGCAAAAGGCGATATCTGACCTCGTCAACACATGCAAGGGCCTGGTCGTGGTGTGCGTGAATCGCGATGTTGCTTTCCATGGAGGAAGAGGGGACTTGGGGACGATCGCCAACAAGGTCAGCGAGATCTGCAAGGCGGCAGGCGCGTTGGTGACCGAGAACGATCGCCTGTGGCGCGTGGTCCACGCGCTCACAGGTAAGAACTACAAGATCCCTGGGAGCTCGAACCTGCAACATTTCCTCCTGAAGCGATTGTTGGTGGAGAAATCCATCGATGTGATCGCACCAAGCAACGCGTTTGTGCGTGAGTTGGAGGAGACGTGCATAAACGAGCCCGACCTTCGATTCAACGTTCCGAAGAACATGGAGGAGTCGAAGGTAAAATTTGAGTACAAGCCGACCTTCACTGCACAGTCAAAGCGAAAACAAGAACAGCAGGACGAAGGGCACGGCGGACAAGATGCGTTTGGGAACACCGATGCCAGTGATCAACGTCTTCGATGGTACTCGGTCACGGAGCTCAGCGGGTTGATCTGCGAACTTTGCGTCAGAGAAATGCAGGTGAACAAGTCGAAGGTGCTCGGACCAAACTCGAAGTTCAATCCCACTTCTTGCGTGAACTGTTGCGCGAACTGGAATGCGGACACGAACGGTATTGCGAGGTCTGTCGAAGGGAAGAAGCTGTACACGCGACTCTTCGCGGAATGTGTGGTAGCAATCCCTGACCTTCAAAACCTCATGGTGGACGTCAACAACGTTCAGGCCATGATCACAATTATACGGGAGCTCGCATATTCTAAGCTGAAGAAGGAGCTTTCCCACGTGGGTTTCGTGAGCATGACAGTGGATCATGCAGCACAGTTCTACAACAACGGTCACGGGAAACAATTGTGTGCATCCCGGGATGTGATCATGTGCAAGAATTCCGAGGGAGTCGAGGAGAAAATGTCCATCTTCATGATAGACAAGGATCTTGGCAACGTGGCCTATTCATCCTGGATCAAGAGCGTGCTCGATCAGGGGACAATGTATGACCTCCTGGGACAGACTTCAAATGAGGAATCATTGGGGGATGTCGTCGAGATGGTATTGGGATTCTTTGAGGTGATGTCGTACTTTCAGCACGAACTACCGCTGTGGAAGGATGCATGGAAGATCAAGAGGGAGTTCGAGCAGTCAATCGTACGACACCTCGCCGGGAACGTGACCCACACGACGGGCCAGAACCGAAAGCGGAACAAACCTTCCGCACAACTCGGGGCGCCCACGAAAGAAGTGCTGGACATCATGAACAAGATCAAGCCCAGACACCCGCGATCCCTGATAGCTGAACCTACTGCCCAAGGATCCAAGAGAAAGGCAACGGAGGGCGAAGGCGACGGTCTTGGTCAAGCACCAGACCCGAGCCGAAGCTCTCAGCCCAACGCAGAGAAGGAAGAAAAGAAGCAGCGAGTGATCGATGGGCGGAGAGCGGCACTCGGATTCCTGGAATCAATGGAGAAGTGCATGAGAGAAATGGGAATCTGCAGGAAGTGCGCGAACCTGGCCCACGACGGCGACTGCAAGGACCATGAGAAGGCTGCTGGGAATGATAGGGCGATGAAGAAGATCCGTGAGCTACTCAGCAGTGATCCTGTCACCTCGGATGAAGGAATGGGGGATACGGAGGAGCCGTCCTCATCAACGTCCAAGGAACGCAAGAGAGGAGGACAAGCAGGGAAAGAAACAATTGAAATGTATAGCTATACCATCAACTTGGTGGAGATGGCTGACACGGCTGAGGGAGGAGAGCTACAATGCGGTGGCGTGGACCTCACCCACAATCCGTGCGGGGACAACAGGACATTCAAGAAGACGCTAGAGATGGGATGCGACACTATCCCGTGCTACATCCCGAAGTACGGCGACACGAGTGATGTGCATTTGCCATGGGCGTACGCGTCTATTGTTGACCCCAGATACTTTCCCAAAGGGGCCCACCTTGAGCAGGTGGATGTGATGCAGCTTGGCAAGAGCGTCAACTTTTGCGTTGCTCCTTTCGCCGGTGCTCCACTATGCAGGATTGGCGATGATCGCTCGGTATTTGCTACGAAAGATCAAGCAAACCAGCTATCTCACGACTTATGCAGAGTCCTTCGACACAAAATCGGCAATTGCCGAGGAAGTGCTTTCAGGTGCGACGAAGGTGGATGGGTCGACATTGATGCAGTCATTGACGACCGGAACAACGACATATTCCCACCTAACACCTCGAGAGCAAAACGATACATGGGCATCATGGAGGTGATCAAGTGGCAGGAATCTGGACAAGAAATCAAGATTTCAGGTCCTGGCAGCAAGGTTTCCAAGCATCATGAACCCGAACGACACGAGGGCGGCCAGGGAGGAGATGACTAAGGCTGGCCTGGATCGGGATGACATCGACAGGATGTTCAATAGATGCGATGGGTGGTACAGGCCTTGGTGCATCCGAGTCACAACTGGTCACAGTGATTTTGGCTTCCTGAGCTCATCCGCACTGGCGAATAGGTATTCCGCAAGGATGGGTGATTCTCTCGGAGGAGCATTCCACGTGACGTATGTGGAAAACCTGCCAAGCATCGTACGCTGTGGGTTAGTCCCCGGCGGAATCGATGGCGGTAACAGGCTAGCACTGCACTTCGGAGCATTTGCTCCATGGGATGAGATGAACGTGGCGACGAAGATGACGCTGCGGAACGTAAGGAAGGGGGATCCGATTGCGATCATCTACATTCCCAGTGCAACCCTCGCGCGGTATGGAGCTGGAGTCGCGGCAAATGGGACATTCATGGTCTTTGACGTGATCCCGTTCTATGAGGTCAAGTCCATTTGGATTGGCAAAAGCAACGGGGGGAAACGCCTGGAGTACGTCGACATCAAGAGAGCGTACTCGAAATGTGTGGAGAACGAGATCTGTCCTGGTTTCGTCAACTCATCCCAAGAGTCGGCTGCGATGTTCCTCCAAAACGTCGCAAAGATCAACGAGAGGATGCCTGAAACCGAGGCAGGTGCCGACAATCTGCACTACATCAAGGGCATGGTTGAACGTGCATGCGATCTCCATCGGGACAACAAGATGGAGGAGTTCGATGCGCAGGTCAACGAGGTCAGGGACGAAGTCAGCAAGGTCGTCATCCTGAACGACGAGACATGGGAAGGACTGAGGTGCCGGATGTGTCCGTCATGCGCGACCGCAATCCCCACGTGCTTCTGCTTATGCCTGGAATGTGAAGCGCAACTGATCTCCACCGGGAGGTTCTACATCAACTCCGATGACGAGGAGGACAACCAAAAGCCCAATGTCTCGGGTGATGCCAGGCGTGCTAGAAGAAGCCAACCATGATGCAGCAACAGGAGGATGATGACGAGACGGAGGAGAGTTACCTGAAGAAGACGACATGGACACACAAGGATATACATCCGGCTACGTGTCCGAAGAGGAAGATAGCGGTTGGTATTACCGCGACACTGATCTGGCATCACGGGATATCATAATTCCCAGCGGATGGCGATTTGCCTTGATGAGCCGCGCGAGGCTCAATACATGGCGGGATTCATCGCACTGCAGATGTCCAAGATGTGGGGGATGTTCGAGGGTGGTGAGGAGAGAACGTTGAATGCCGGACTCGAGGGGAGGCCGGGCTGCCCTTACCACAACGACTTCAAGAGGTACCCCAACATGACTGAGCACGATCAGGAAGGGATCCTTTTGCCATCAACGGTACTGAAGATTTCTCAATCAGAGAATGTTCGGACAAGGGTCTTCCGATCGGTCAGAAGCATGAAGATCGATTCGTATGATGGCGTGTAGAGGACTATATACTTTCTGCTGTGGATTGCAGCGAGAATCCTCGATGTCACAAGACGAAATGAAGCTCCTGGTCAAGGACCGAGTGCACCCGGTGGGTGATATTATTTCAGATGCTTTTCACTGGCTTTCAACTGTATGTATATATCATTCGTGAGGGATAACCTGACCTTGCAATATGGTTGTGCGATCAATGTAAGCGCCATCATTGCAACCATCGACCGAACAGATACGACACACCTCTGCGGATTTGCCTTCGGAAAACGTGGATAGGGATCAAGAAGTGTGTCCGGGCGCGAGAAGCCCAAAAGAACTTGGAGAGGAGTTCACGCACTCACAGACCATTGGAGACAGGTGTGCGTAATTGCAGATGATTAGTCCCCATCTGTTGCTTGCGTCTCATCAACATCCATTGCGATGGAACGACTTTACATCATGATACGATTTTCATGCGTCCAAGACGAATGGATGTGCATATGTTTACACATTCCGACGACTATGACATTCTGGATATTCATGGATGGAACCATTACCTCATGGATGATTTCCTTTTCATTATATATATTGTTCATGGTATCTGGAATGGCTATGATTTGCATTGATTGCTCACCGATATTTCTTTGCCGGAGATATGCAGATTGCTTACGAGCAGGCGCCTCTGTTGGATTCTTATGGCCAACCCATTTTTATGGATGACGGCTGCGCGATGCGCAAATGCGGCAGCTGGGATGTTCACTGGTGGTCAAATGAAATGACGTGACAATAGTGTATTGTATACACCTGCATATGGGAGTGCGCTTCGATTGATGGATGAATGTTTCACTTTTCATACAATCGAACCCGGCATGTTTCACAATGAATGAACGGTGTAGCGATAGCAAGTAAAAGAATGCACGACACGATTTCGTAGCTGAAGCCGTGGCCAGTGGAACGTTTTGTGGTGTTTGGACCGCATGATGAACAATGCGACCCAAATGGGGGATGTTAAAACTCTAGGCCCCGTGCCTAAGGGAAGCAGTTCTGAGGTCCGTGTTAGTGTTGCTTACCAAGTTCCATTGATCGCCATTTGGCTCAAGACACAATTGAGGTTCAAGATCTGATGTGTAGCTGCATTCACACGTGATCGGCATTGAGAGCGGAAAACACTTCGCTTGCGCTGCATTTGTCAGGACCACTGTTGTAACTATCATTCCTTCTCCCTTACAACGTTTACACGGGTTCGGCTATAACGGTATTGTCCGTATACACCTTTCTACGTGGTTGGTATTACAGCTGGAGGGTTCGGTGCACAGCGTCCCACGGGACGTCACCTTGCCGTCTCTTGACACCACCGGTCATTGGATGTGAGAACTGGCCGCATCGCTGGTCGCCTTGGAAGTGCAGGTCGATCACCAGGATGATTGTCGGATTCCGTCTCTTCATCCAGGATGTTCTTTGGTGCTGGCTTGACCTTTGAGACAAGCCTCAGTGCTGGTGGCGGTGACTTTGGAACAAGTTTCGGATGTGGCATCGCCTTCGACGTCGGCTTTCCTGCGGGAGGATGCCCTTCTTCATCTGAATCATCGTCGTCGGAATCTGGATCATAATCAACCTGCTCCATGTTGACATTCTCGGGTTGTTGAGAGGCGGATGGATTCTCATCGGCGACTTGCTCCATGGGGCAGTCGGACGTCTCATCTTCCTCATCAGGGGATTCCTTCAACGGAGATGCCCGTCGCTTCACCAGCGGCTTCGGCAAAGGAGCCGCTGTGCTGGATCGTCCGAAGATCAAGTTGAGAATGGGCATGTCTTCGAAATGATCGAGCATACAAGATTGCAAAGGTCGGATTGGTTGTAAACCAAAAGTGGCTGCGGATGCAGACACAAATTTCTTGAGGTTCAAAATGGGTCAAGTGCTAAAACACGCATCACGGATTTGAGGAATTGAAAATGGGCAAAACGGCAAAATTCATGCATCAGAATTCGTGGACATGCGGATCATGCCCAGGTTCCCCAATAAGCAAACATTGATTCTGCTATACCGACTCCTGCAAAGGCAATGATGTCGGGTCCGTGCTTCGTATTGTGTGCTAGCCACTCAACCAAAAACGCCTTGTTCTGCAACATGGTACGGAAAGGTGGATGTGCGTCAACATTCAAGAGATTTCCGGTGAGGACGGCCTTGATGAGCTCGTCTGCTTTAGCTGAATGCTTGGTCAGCGAATCTGCCAGACAATCTTCACTCCGTACATGTGCAAGGTCGTGCATCTGTCCACTGTTGCTTTCCTTTCTCAACATCTGGATCAAATGCATTGTTTCTTTCTGTTCCGGTTGATGTGTTGTGGATGCTGTGGTGACAAGATTGTTCGCATCAGTGCGGATGTGTACATCTGCGATTTCGCCCGTTATGTCTGACCAGAGACCGCGAAGAAATAATGCTGAACCGTAACAACGCATTAGTCCGTGCAACTCTGCAACAGTAGTGGACATGGTTGTGGCGGTGATCTTGTGCGTCTCATAGTCGACCAATGAGCCTCTCGAGTTCGATGAGCCCTGGCGAAGATCTCTTTGTTCTGCAAGAAAAATAACATGCGCACGTTGGGATGACTTATCCTCATTGTTGCGATAGGATGCATCTGGATAGCCAACTATGCGTGTCTTGCCACGAAGGGGCCAGAATCTCATACTAAGCGGGATGCTTTTGATGGTTCTGACTGTCTTATTAATGGCGCGAACGTCCTCAATGGTCGGTGATGATGCCATGATACCAATGTGGAACTGCGTTCGCGATTGTAACCAATTGATCTGACCTAGGACACTTCTGTATGCAGCATGCATTTGTGGAGTAAGAGGAGTGTCGTCCTTCAGGTGTTTGTCAAAGGTGATCTCCTGAAGTTCGTCAATGGCAACATTCTGATGGACATTGATGTACCAACCGTGCTTGTCATCTCGCTTCCATTGGATGCGCTGCCCCACGAAGAGGCAATCCTTTTTGTCTTCGGAACCAACTTGAAAGTCTTTTCGAAGTCGTCCCATGATTTCCTTCTCAAACACGTCATCCCCCGTCATAAGAAGATCATCTACATGAAGAGACAGTGCTCCATGAACTTGTCGATTCTTGGCATTGTTACCAGAAACAGGATCCATAAGGTAATCAACTGCTCCTTCGAGATCGAACGTATCACTCACCAATGCGGGCCTTGGAAGCCGCTTGCCGTAGTATACGTATGTACAACGGTCTGCCCTGGTTGGCACCAGTCCGTAGGAACGGAGTGCCGAATCAAGGATGTTCCACCATCTGCGGGGTGCGTCATTTAGCCCGTAGGCAGGCTTCTTCATGCGCGCTCCAATGTGTGGTGGATATCCCATTTCAGGAGGGATCTGACAAATGATGTCACGAGTCTGATCGTATGCTTCACCTTCAAAAAATGCTGTCTTCAAATCCATATGAAATATATTCCAGCCTTTATTTGAGGCTGCTTGGATTGCAAGGCGGAAGCCACTCCTGGATGCAGCAGGACTGTCTGTCTGCTGATCATTTTTCTGCTTGTCTTGGAAGCCTCGGAGGACCCAGCGAGCCTTGGTCTTCAGGAAGTTACCATCCTTGTCTCGCTTTAGGGTAAGGACCCAACGACCAGTGACCCAGTTCCTGACCTGAATCTTGCGTGTGTCGACTAAGTCGAACACTTCGTTGTCAAGCCATGATTTGCACTCAAGCTGCTTAGCTTCAAGGAATTGCTTCTAGCAAGCTCTTATTTCCGTGGCTGTAGCTTCTTTCCGCTTCTTGCCAATGAGTGCGGATGTGGATGAAGCCTTCAAGGATTCTTGCTTGGATGAATACAGTACTAAGAGTGCACGGTCATCATCGGTCATGTTCTTGCATGACTGGTCAACATGGTTCTGATCTGTGTATTTCAGATGAGAGAATCCGCATCGGGCGATGGGATGAAGGTCCCTTTCACACGTCCAAGAAAGACAGGGTTGCCTTCGATATCTCTCGGAACCGTAAAGGATCCGGTGTTCGCCCAGATCTTCTGTTCGGCTGTCATGAGTGACTAATGTGCTTCATCAAGAACGAGATCAGCTTGGTGATCTTCGTAAGATTTGGTCCTCTGAGAGTCTTCTGATTCTCCATCTTCCTGGTCAGTGTATCTCATGGTTCTTTCTGAACTTCCAGTGCCGGATGAGGTTGGAACATGAGGGATCAGTTCTTCCTCACTTTCATATTGTACCGGCAAATTTGCTGGATTGTTCGGATTGTAATTGGATGAAGATGCAGGATCATGTCTGGGAGAATGCCCGGGTGACTCATCATTTTCATCTGGCTTGTTCTTCTTCTTCCCAGTCTTCTGCTTCTTTGATGGACTGCCAGTTGTTTCTTCTTGCGCAAGTGCTGGCAGTTCTAGATCTTCATCTTGGTCTTCTGCTTCGGGATTTGTGAGAATCGCAGGTGGTGAGGGTACCACGACTGTGACGGCAAAGAGACATCACGTCGCAGTCGATTGAGTCCACTTGAGGATGGCTTGGACTGTTTTTGCCGCCCTTGAGCGCATTGTCTTGCTTGTGTGCCTGTACCCTTGCCAGGCTTGCATAAGGAAACATCCCTTGCATTAGCCTTGTGCTTGTTTTGTGCTTTTCCCACATATACCTTTACTTGGCTTGCCAAGGGATAGTACAGAACCCCGTTCTGTCTTCCTTTTGTGCTCAAGCATACTGAGAATCCTTATTCCCCGCTCCGCCTTGGTTGAAATTGATTATCTGCTGCGACCCCTTCTCTGCGCTGCATCTCCTCCGCCAGGCTTGTCGTGTGGCGGTAGTGGTGGATCCACTGGACTGTCTGGTGACACACTGCGTGGTGCTGGCGGCATGGGATGATCAGGCTGATGTGGAGGATCCGGAGGAGGATCTGACATGTTCTTGTCCGGTCTCGGATCAGGCATGGGATGGTCCGGTTGATCAGGTGGCTGCTGTGTTTCAGGTTGTTGAGGTTCATCCGTTGGATCCAACGGAGCCGTCTCGATGGGCATTGGCCTGATAGCCGGCGCATCTGGGAACGACTGATGAACGGATGAAAACATCACAGCATGCCAGGTCTTCGGATCATATTTCTCCCAATTGCATTTTGATGCAGGCAAGACCCAAATTCTATTCAGCTGATCAGGCTGCCAGAAGGATATGATCGCATCGTCCGGAAGTGACGTAATGGGCATATTGATGCCGATGGTGTGGACGTATGCGGTGCATGCATCATACTGAGTGGATGAGATGCACAATTGTCTCAACTTCTTACAGCCATTCCACATGTTCTGACATCGCCAGTCATTAGGATCTTGCTTGAAGATATCGATTTCAGTCCCAGGTCTGCAACTTTTGGACTAGCGGATCCTGGATGGCCAATGGTTGAACGTCTTTGTTGAACGGCAGGTCTTGGATTCTGACTGCAAGACTGCTGCTGGTCATGTTGAACTCCTTGTCAATGGCTTCCATCTCCTTTCTCAGGATGTCAACCTTCTTTGATGGTGATTGGTTCGAAAAGGTCCTCCAAGAGGAACACCTCGTTGTCAAGCGGTTTCACCTGCAAGTGTCGTAGGAGGATATGCGCGAGATCCTGACAGAACTGGTAAGGATACACCTGTGCCAGTTTAGTCCTGCTCCGAAAGTACCAGCGTTTCCCTCTAGGGGTTGATGTTCATGTTTGACTGAGCTGGAAAAGTTTCTACACCTTCGGAAGATCGGTCTCATTACCTCGGGAGGTAAGCAGTGCATCAAGCTTGTGGGCTTGAGACTTCTGAGCCCGGATTCAGGATCTTTTAGTCCATATGCACAGAAATGGAAATCTCCCCAGGTCACAAATGGATCTGAAAACAATTGTTGCATACACTTCAGATACCATATCCTGGATGTCTTGATATCGCGCAATGGATGCCACAAATTCAACCACGGGAAGGTAGCGTCTCCGCTTTTCCCCGACCTTTTGTTGGTCTTGTTGGATGTTCTGCATATTTGACCATGGTCCACAGGCCGGTGCCATTAGGATGACATCAGGTGCTTGTTCACGGGAGTCCCAACCTTAAGACCTGATAGTGCACAGCATTGACTGAATCTGGCACTTCCTGCAAAGATCTCGAGAACGTGGATCTTTCCTTTTCGTACACAATTCCAATGTGCTTGTTCAGGAACGGATGTGAGGTCCTCGACGAACATGTTCTCTGCCGGATGAGGTTCTGCAGGTTTGGGAGTTGTTTTTCCCGCGATACGCAATGGCACTGAGGATCTTGGCTTAGGAGCTGGTGCGGATGACTCCTTTTTCTTGACATCAGCAGAGGAGCCGGGTTGCTCCTTCTGCAAGGATTCTCGCTCTTCTGGTGATAAAAGATCAATTCCAGGTTTCCTCACAGGGATTGGTTTCATCCTTCCTGACCTTCGTCATGTTAACCTTGATGAGTCGAGTCCCAAGATCAAGTCCTACCATTGCTCCTTCAATGGAAATGAATGACCCTTCCTTTCAGCCATATTCCTCCCTTGCTTCCATCGGAACGGATCTTGGATTTGTCTTCCTGCCAGTAAAATACCTTGTCCTTCACCTGAAGAGGCTTAGAACTCATTCGGAGATTTTGAGCAAGGTCTCGTCGGATGTCTTCGGATTGACGCGCTTCTTGGAATGCTTGCTTGGACAGCTGCTTGATTTGGATGGCTGTCAGCTCTTCTTCATTCCTGTCAATCGTCAACTGAGTTGGTGTTGCGACATCGAGTTGGATGAGATCTGCTGGTCGTCTTCCGAATGCGAGCTCCAATGGTACACCCCCGTAGGTGACAGTCTGATTCCTGACAGTTGCAGCGGCCTTCACTAGCTGCCTGTAAGTCACTTTCTTCAGTGTTGCAGGTGCTGTACCTGCCTTGATGGAACTTAGCATGATCTTGAGTTGTGCCTTCAGGAGTCGAACTGCTGCTTCAGCTTGATTTGGCCATGGTGTATTCGGTCCCAAGGATATCGGTGTGATGTCAAGGGACTGATAGAAATGTTCCCATGTCTCTGTCATGAAGGCTTGATCTGCAACAACTGATTTGGGCTGCAAGTGATACACTGGTCAAAATAGTTCCTGAGGACAGTGATGTTCTCGACTTCTTGCGTAGTTGTCACTGCCTCTGCAGTGAGCAATGTTGTTGCTCCATCCAGGATGACAACAACAAGGATGTGTTCTCCGGTTCCAAGAGGAACCTGACAGTGATCAATGAATGTCATGTCACCAAAGGTGTCCGCTCGAAGTCCACTTGTTTTGCTTCGTGACGGTGCATGTTTTGCCGCTTGGCAAACTTCACGCTCACTTCGGATTTTGCCAAATAGATCGAATGTTGATTTCGGCAAATGAAGTGCGCGGGTTCTAAATCGAAATTGATCTGTTGTCATGTGATGATGCTGTAGGTGGAGCTTCTTCAACTCTTCGGGATTTGACAATCGCTTGTGGATTCTGCCTAGGGCAAGCGGAAGCGATGTTGGTTCTTCTGAGGATGGTGCGAAAGGATCTGGCTCAATGGTCGACCGGCCCTTCTTGTCGATGATCCTGTCTGCTGCCGATCCTGAACCTGCTTCTTCGTCTTTAAGCGAATTGTCCGCGATGGTGAAAATGGTCTTACCTATCCACAGGTTAATCATCGGTTTATTTGCCTGGGATGTATAAGTCTCCAATTGTCTTCTAGGATGTCTGGATCTCCACCTACGGATGCATCAATGATTTCCGTAGTACGCTCTCGGCTAATGTTATCAGGATTGATTGGACACTCCTTGGCTCCATTTGGTGTGAACAGCGCCTTTCTGGGCGTGATGCGCACACGGATGAGCTGCTTGTTCTTTTTGTCAAGGATCCAATGGTCCTGTTTTTGAGACCCAATGATCTTAGGAGTTGCTAGGTCCTCCTTTGTCTCGGATGATTTTGCTGCACAAACAGTTTCACTCTTGGTGAGATCCCCGGAGGGAAACTTGATGCTGTTATCATCGTCATAGACATAGTTGGTGAGGCCTTTGTGAGCAATTTCTCCATGTGCCTTCACTCTTGCAACTCCAGCGAGGTCGACGAGTGCATGTCCTGTACCGGATACTGGAACTGCTTGACGGTTCATGCCAAAGGCCTTGCATGTGATCTTGTCACATTGAGGTGTGTGCTCGATGGTCATGTAGCGGGATGTACTGATAGGAGATGATGTCCTTCATTGGTTCGATGGCCTGAGTAAAACGCTGGATTGCATGCCTGCCCATAGATCTGGTACATCCATTGTCCAGAATCGCATAGGTCGGATTGTGCTGAGGGTTGATGACAGGCGCCATCAGCTTTGTTGCCAGAAGGCTATGATTTGTTGTGACGGACAGATTGTGTTCTGAAACTGTATCTGATTGGATCAGCTTCCCGTGGATGGCCTTTTTCTCATGATGCTCATATGCATCATGGAATGCCATTAGCGCTTGTCCTGTGCTGGATGTCTCATGGGATGAGTACCAGCCATGTTCGTTCCATGTCCATGATTGATCCCAGTCTTGGTCTGTCCAACCCATAGGATGGATAACCTTTGTTTCCGTCATAGGGATATTGGAATTTTGATTTTCCTTTCTTTCCCTTCTTTCCTTTGCCTTTTCCCCAACATGCCTGGTCGTAGGGATCATAGCTTTCGTTGGCCATATTGGCCTTTCCGCCAGAACCGCTTTTTCTGAAGGGTTTAAAGCCACCTCGTTGGTGACTGCCCTTTTTATTTCCTGACTTTCCTTTTCCTTTTCTCTTCTTGAATTTGAGATTCCGCCCCGACACTTTTCTTGCTATGAACGCATCGTTCTCCTCGAGGACCCAGAACGTCTCTTCATCGTTGTTAGACTTGAATCCTTCAAGTCCTTCTTCATCCTCAACCCAGAAGCCTTCTTCTCCTTCATATTCACCTTGTTCGATGGTGAAGAATGTGTTGCTTCGGTTGCCTCCTTGAGGTCGGATGGATGGATCTTGAATGGATGTCCTCGTCGTGATGAAGAGTTCATGGTAATGCGTCTTCAGCATCTCATAGGAGTAGTTTTCTAGTGAGATGTTTCTCAATGACATTGCACTTGTCAGTCTCTCTCTTTGCTGATCTGACAGTTCACTCTGAATGATGAAAAACTGTGCAATGAGATTATCCCTGAAGGGAAATGCGTCCCGCTGTCTGTCCTGCATTCCCGTGATATATTGTCTGAGGACTACTGGATGATCCTCATTGAGCAGGGCTGGAGGCGGTGCTCGAACACCGGCTGCTTGCTGATGTCGAGCAATTGTTCTTGCATTTGCTTCCTGTACGGACTGTCGAAATGATGGGGACTGTGCCGTAAAAACTGGCATCAAGTCCATCCATGCTGCCTTCAATCTCATAAGAAGGATTTCGAATTTTGAGGTAAAAATGAGCAACTCTTGGTTCTGCCTTCGATGGTTGAAGAAACTGAGGAGCCTGTACAGATTCACGTTGGTCGCACCTTTCAAAAAGTACTTCTTCAGCGTGTTCTTGAAGTAGTTGACTCCTTCGTCAGGATCTTGCAGAAGGTCATTTTGGAGGACTGCCTTGTACATATATGCATCTCCGGTCAATCCTCTCTTGAGCAGAGGTCCTCTCTTGGGTGCTTCTACTGTTGGGATTGTCACCCAGTCGTCCACGAGTTCTTCATACCTGAACCAGCTGACTTTTCCGTCGTACGATGGCGGCTGCTTGGCGGTCATCGATAAACAGAGAGTTTCCTCCGTATAGCCTTGTGGCTTTGCCAAACTTGAATAGGCTTCCATGAAGCCGTCTCCATCGGATGACATCTTCCCTTGGATCTCTGCGGAATACCTGCTCCGCTACCAGAAATTGATCACTGGATAAGGCGTTGGCCGTGGCCAGGTTTATATCCTAGAGATCGCGGGTTCGACTCCCGGAGGTGGTAAGCACTACGTAGTCCTGAACAATCAATACGATTGGGGCTAGCACGGGAAACCTGCTCCGCAGCTACCCAGCTAAGGGCACAGAATAGATGGTGCCACCGCTCCCAGAAATTGAGCCCCATTGCCGGGTACCTATCCCAGAAGGGAACTGGTACCTTTGTGGTAGTGGAGGTCGTTGATTTGGTCCCTGGATCTATTCCGGAGAGAATCCAATATGCCACTATGGATGATTGGAGGATGATTGTCTTGTGGATAATCCTGTAAGCGGCCTGCAAAGGTTCTTTTGTCACGCAATCATGAGTGTTGCTATGATACACAAGAGGGGCCTTGAGCCAAATGTTGCAGGAGATCAAGTGTTCAGAAAACCAAACACAGGGGGAGCATGAGACTAGGTGCCCAATGGCCAGTTTGATTGACCCAAATGGACCACAAGGGGATGGGTGTGTAATTCCCATGGCTTCAGCACAGGTTTCTCTGAACCTGGAAAACCGTCGCTGGACCATTTTTCCCCCGGGAGTCCCCAAAACGTTGGGGGCCCAGAAAATTATCCAGATTCTTGCTGCCGTTTCGGGGTAAGGACACAACCAGTTGGATGGCTTCTCTCGGGGTCAGATTCCATTTCTCATTCCCTACCTACCGCAAAAGCAAAACCGCCAGTTGCATGGTTTTTGTAGGGGCCACACTCCATTCCACCGGTTGCATATGGTTGCATGGTTTTCCTAGGGGCTCCGACTCCACTTCTCATCCTCTCCAATCCCCGTCGCACGAAGAAATCCGAGGTGCGACCACTTGGGTCGCGTGCGGCGCCTGGCGATGCCGCGGATGCACCTCGCGGGCCGCCTGGATCCGCAGCTGCTGCGGCTCACGGAGCTCCGGGAGCTGTCGCTCAGCGCCTGGGATCCGATCCGAAGCGAAGGCTCCATGTGGCGGGGCAAAAACCGGTACCCAAAATGGAAAGGGCTCCTTGACAGATTTTTGTTGAAACCAGTTGAAACATGTGGCTTGTTCAACACCCAAATGCAGGGAAACCACCATTTACAAGGCAATGTTCAGGTGTATAATGTAAGGATCCCTGATGGAACCCTGGCAAATACAACCATTTGGGGTAGGTGAATTCACCACCCACTTTTGGTCGATATTTTAGTGGGGATTGGGATGTTCACTGTACCCCTCACAGAGCACCGTTACCATTCTGGACACTGGAGGAGTGCCAGAGGGTCACTCGGAGCACGGGAGAACCACTGCAGGACCACACGAGGAGCACAAGACTGCCATTAGCATCCATGAGCGTACCAAAAGAGGAGCTCTAGACGCTAGAGGAGCACTAGCAGCGCGCTGGAGGATTATAAGAGCATCGCCAGAAAAAAAGTCAGCCCACCAAAAAGAGGATGCATCCCGTTTTCCCCATGGCCACTGGGCATCTGAGATGTCCGTAAGATGTGTTTTTTGTTGGTTGATGTTGGTTTCAAAGGGAACCTATCACTATTATATATATATATATATGTTGTTTGTCCAGTGGACTTAAGCAAATCCAAGTAACCAAAGCGGATGGACCTTTTTCGAGCTTCATTTTCACATAGTTCATGTTTAGTCCAGGCCCACGAAGGTGAACCTTTTCATTCCTGCTTACATCTTTGACCCTTGGCTAGAATGATGAACACGGAGACGATTTAAGTCCTACGTTCGTTTGAATACATGGATTGCACCATATGGCTCTCATATTTCCCCGTGGTTTCAAACATCACCTTTGCGGTCCATTTAGAGCTAGTTTCCTTCTGGGTGATGTCGAAGGGGAATACAGAGAGACCAGTTAGAGACCAGTTTTCCCTTGCGAGGCGCTGGGGGGGGTACTCCTTTGCTCCGGCTTTGTTCTCGATTGTTTTGGACCCGAAAGTTGCCCTTCGTATAGCCAACCCCGCGGGACCCCATGAGTTTCACTCGTCAGCTTGGCTGTGTCTGTAGCTTCCCTTAGGGGAAGTGCAGGAAGGCTTAAGACCTGTGCTGGTTGGTTGCAGTAGGTTGGATTGTGCTCGCAAGATCGATGAGGTGTTGGTTTTCTGATTATGTTTCTAAGCCTATGCTTGCTTACGCCCTCTTTGTCTGCAGTTTTGCTGAATTGACCTGGCTTGGATTGCGTCAAAGTGTTGATTTGGATGTTGTGTCAATGGTATTATGTTTGTTCGTTGCATCTCCCTTTGCGGTACTCGAGGTAGAGTTTGCACGTTGTCATATTATGCGCAGTGCTGTTATCATTGCCTTACTTGCACGCAGCCGTGCACTTTGCGGCCGTGCGGGTTTGGCCTGTTAATTGCTGCATGGCAAGATGCCAAGTTGTGCTGCGTGTGCCAAAGGTTGTGCGTAGTTGGTCACCCCCAGAGCTGCGGCTCCGAAAGCCATTTCCCGGGGTGGCCCAAGGAATCGGTTTGTTATTGGGCGCACCTAGCTTTGCTTCCGACCTACCTTCTGCTCGCAAATTGCCGTTCAACCAAGTAAACGCCATCATCTCACACTGCCTCAAGCAACGAGATGCTGATTCATGTCCAAAGTGTCTTCTACCACGTCCAGCGTCTTTAGGACAGTTTGAATAAGGGCTTGGGGTCGTCCTCATTCAACAGCAGCGTTGGCGACTTTTGGTGCGTGTTTTTTCGACACCCGTCGCCCCGCGCAGCAAGTTTCAAGAAACGATTTTTCCCACAAATTGAGTGGGTTGGCCCTTGAAGTTTCTCTCTGGAAACTGACATGTCGGAAGTCACAACGGGTTTTTTCGAGGGGACATGCGTCTTCATAGTGTGTGTTGAGGAGGTGAACGTTAATTTTCAGCACAGGAAGAGTCCCACTACCTCAACATGAAACTCAACAGAGGCACATGCTGCTACATCGCTTTCAATGCTCAGAGAGCCCTTCACGGGGGTCGCCGAAACGGGTTTCAGGCAAAAGCAACATTGCCAAGAAAACAGCCCGACAAACCGGATGTGCTGAGAGGTGTGCGCAAACCAACACACCAAAACTGCCCGAAACTGGATGAGGAACGCCCCCCGCTTGCTTGCGATCCCCCGTTCAGGGCCGCCAAACACGAGAAGCGACGCATCTCCGCATGCCTCTTCTGAAGCAACTTGACTTGTGGAACAAAACTGCAACAGAAATGGACATTGATGGTGTTCAAGGCTGTTGCTTCAGAAGTGCATGGACTAGAGATGCTGGATCCAACAAACTCACTTGCACGCCTTCTAAGCACATTCCAATCGAAAGAGCTCCGAAAGATTCTTTACCTACAATGTAAATACAAAGAACAGCAACGAGTATGTGTACAGAAGAGCGAAGGCGATTCTTCAGGCGCCAACCCAAGGGCCACGGCGAAAAACCCGTCCCTTCACTGAAAGCTCAAAATGCTAGGACACGTTCTCGGAAGGGACCGAACTTATCCCCAGTACCAAGTACCATTCAGCACATCCGCCATACCCCGGGAAACAACCTCTCGCAGAGCTGGTCGGCCGAGTAAGGGCAAATATGGATCTGGCATGTCAGCGAATGAAACAGCATGACAGCAATTTACCCAACATGCGTTTTGACAAGGATAACCCTGGGATTCGTCAGCACCTTATCATGCAGGCTGGTAATTGTCAAACGCCTTTTTGAAGCGATCCGGTGCTATCATATCAGTCCCTCTAGCAATATAACTAGAGGGCTCAGCAAAACTGGGCATCGACGACTGAGTGGTACGCCACTTGGCGTGAGGTCAAAACCGTCTGCAGGGCCACATCCCTTCGTTGGCGGGGCTGCGTGAGCTGCTACCTGGCAATGATGGTTATTGTTTGGTGCCCAAAAAACCTCGGTGGCCCAGTGGGTTGCTTCCCTATTTCTTTTTCCATTTTTTGGGGAAGGGTTCCCCTTTAAACTCAACCAACCACTGGGCTTCGGCCGGGATGTGGGCTCTCACTCCAATTGAAGGGGTGGGGTCTTGAGCAATGTGGCGGAACCAAGAAAGGATACCCCCTTGACCCACTGAGCACTGATCAGAAAGGACCCGCAGGCCGCAAGAGAAAAAGGCTGGCCTTGAGGGCCCAAGATGCTTAGAGGGAGTTCAGGCTTTCTTTGTCGCAGGTTTCCGAAGGGGATTTTCCGGGATCCAAGTGTGGCATGTTTTTTTGCGAAGCATCACTCATTTCAATGCATGGGGGCCATGTGTGGAGACATCATGGGAAGCGTAGATGTTGTCTGGAGAAACGTACCTTTAGCTGGCAGATTTCAGAATGACAGTATGTTCCAGATGAGTGCTTTCGCAGAAGAACGTCGGGCTGTGAAATGTCCAAGCTGAGTTTTCGGGTGATTTCGGGGTGGGTTGTGTCGCTACAAGTTAACATGGATCTGGAAAATGCCCCCCCCCCCCTCCCCACAAGGAGACTCCTTTAAAAGGACGGCTTGTCGGCTTCCATCTTGATCTACAAATTGTGTTCTGAAGGCATCCCAGCAAAACTGGCTCAGCCCGGGGGAGGGGGGGGGTCAGGATATGATGCTCCCAGAGCCATGGGAGGTAACTAAGACAAGTCCTTGGCCTTGGCAGATTCACAAGGTGCAACTCCGGAGTCAACCCGCAATTCGGCGGGGCGGAAGGTTAGACTTGATTCTATCCACAGTCCCGTCCCCTGGAATATCTTGAGTTTCCGAAGCATCACTGGTGCAGAGCTACTGCAGGGTCAGACCAGGGATATTCAGTTCTGAGGATCCATGAACGTGAGTGATGATTTGGGAGCGACTGGACACTCTGTGGCAAGCACTGCACATCATCAATTCCATGCACCTTGTTGACCAGGTTTAGTGGCACCCTTCTTTTGCAATCAATTCCCACGCTTCCAAAAGGCCCCCTTCATACTTGAAGTCCGCCTGAAAAGGAAGCTAGCAAGTCGACCACGTATCAAATGTTCAAGTTGGTTTTCGAGGAGCAACGAGGAGCAAATCAAAAGGAGCCTCATTGGTCCTAATCAAAGGGACAGCTAAGAAGTTCCACGCCGTCTTGACGATGCTTTTGTCCGCAAGCAATGGCTCTGCCGCCTTTTTCATAAGGGAGAAATCCCACGACACATTTTCCATTAGGGGTTCCCTGTTTCGAACACTGCCCCCGACGCTCATTTATTGTGTTGCGTGCCTGGTTACAAAGTGAACTGCCTGAGATCCGATGCTTTACATTTGTTGAGTAAATGTTTCAAGCAGAATCTGAAAACA
>CAUJNA010003383.1:1612263-1684763 GCA_963377175.1 Effrenium voratum
TTGAACGAGGGGGCAACTTCTGTGGATTCCGGATGGTGTGGAAGGGAGAGGCTCGCAGCGAACTGAGGATCCTGCTGGCTTGCTCGCTTGCTCGCTCGTTTGCTTGCCTGCTTGCTTGGCTTGTCTTGTTTTAGCCTGGCTTGCTTGCTTGCTTGCTTGCCTGGTTGCTTGGTTGATTGGCCCACTTGGAGCCAACCCTCCAACAACCAAAAATATTGCAAAAACCAAACTCCAACCGTGACAAAAGCCAGCCCAAAGCCAACCGAAAGTTGAGTCTTCAACCGCCTCATCGGCAACTTGCAGCAGAGCCACGCTTAGGAAACGAACACCATACTTGGACTGTGCCTTTCCAGACTCCCATGATTGGAGAACACCACTTCTAAAACATGCTTTGCCACGGGACTTCATTCCGCTATGACCTGAAAAGGTGTTGCCTTCGTATCCTTTTGGTTGGGATACACTTTTTCACAAGAAACCGTCCTGCCGGGGTCAATTCCATTGGATTGCGCGCCAGCCCTCGCCGGCTAAGGCTGTCCTTTCACTCTAACAAACTTTGGGGGCATCTACCCGACATGAGCGGCTTCGAGGAGCTGCAGGCGGGCTTGCTTTGGTTCCGTTGTGTTTGGTTTTCCGTTTGTTTGGTGTCCGCTTGGTTTGCTTTGGTTCTTTTTTTGTTTGTTTTCCGTTGGTTGGGTGCGGTTGATTTTTTTGGGTTCCATTATGTTTTGTTTTCTGTTTGTTTGGTTTCCGCTTGGTTTGCCTTGGTTCTTGTTTGTTTGTTTTCCCGTTGGCTGGGTGCGAGTGGCTTGCTTTGGTTCCATTGTTTTTGGTTTTCCGTTTGTTTGGTTTCCGCTTGGTTTGCTTTGGTTCTTTTTTGTTTGTTTTCCGTTGGCTGGGTGCGAGTGGTTTGCTTTGATTCCGTTGTTTTTGGTTTTCCGTTTGTTTGGTGTCCGCTTGGTTTGCTTTGGTTCTTTTTTTGTTTGTTTTCCGTTGGTTGGGTGCGGTTGATTCTTTTGGGTTCCATTATGTTTTGTTTTCTGTTTGTTTGGTTTCCGCTTGGTTTGCCTTGGTTCTTGTTTGTTTGTTTTCCCGTTGGCTGGGTGCGAGTGGCTTGCTTTGGTTCCATTGTTTTTGGTTTTCCGTTTGTTTGGTTTCCGCTTGGTTTGCTTTGGTTCTTTTGTTTTCCGTTGGTTGGGTGCGGTTGGTTTGCTTTGGTTCCGTTGTGTTTGGTTTTCTGTTTGTTTGGTGTCCGCTTGGTTTGCTTTGGTTCTTTTTTTGTTTGTTTTCCGTTGGTTGGGTGCGGTTGGTTTTTTTGGTTCCATTGTTTTTTTGTTTTCTGTTTGTTTGGTTTCCGCTTGGTTTGCTTTGGTTATTTTTTGTTTGTTTTCCGTTGGTTGGGTGCGGTTAGTTTTCTTTGGTTCCATTGTTTTTGGTTTTCCGTTTGTTTGGTTTCCGCTTGGTTTGCTTTGGTTCTTTTGTTTTCCGTTGGCTGGGTGCGGTTGGTTTGCTTTGGTTCCGTTGTTGTGTTTTCCGTTTGTTTGGTTTCCGCTTGGTTTGCTTTGGTTCTTTTTTGTTTGTTTTCCGTTGGCTGGGTGCGGTTTGCTTGCTTTGGTTTTGTTGTTTGTGTTTTTCGTTTGTTTGGTTTCCGCTTGGTTTGCTTTGGTTCTTTTTTGTTTGTTTTCCGTTGGTTGGGTGCGAGTGGTTTGCTTTGGTTCCGTTGTTTTTGGTTTTCCGTTTGTTTGGTTTCCGCTTGGTTTGCTTTTGGTCTGTTTTTTTGTTTGTTTTCCGTTGGTTGGGTGCGGTTGGTTTTTTTGGTTCCATTGTTTTTTTGTTTTCTGTTTGTTTGGTTTCCGCTTGGTTTTCTTTGGTTCTTTTGTTTTCCGTTGGTTGGGTGCGGTTAGTTTTCTTTGGTTCCATTGTTTTTGGTTTTCCGTTTGTTTGGTTTGCACTTGGTTTGCTTTGTTTCTTTTTTGTTTTGTTTTTTTCCGTTGGTTGGGTGCGGTTGGTTTGCTTTGGTTCCGTTGTTGTGTTTTCCGTTTGTTTGGTTTCCGCTTGGTTTGCTTTGGTTCTTTTTTGTTTGTTTTCCGTTGGCTGGATGCGGTTGGTTTGCTTTGGTTCCACTGTTTATTGTTTTCCGTTTGTTTGGTGTCCGCTTGGTTTGCTTTGGGTCTGCTTTTTTGTCTTCCGTTGGCTGGGTACGGTTGGTTTGCTTTGGTTCCGTTGTTTTTGGTTTTCCGTTTGTTTGGTTTCCGCTTGGTTTGCTTTGGTTCTTTTTTGTTTGTTTTCCGTTGGCTGGGTGCGGTTGGTTTGCTTTGGTTCCGTTGTTTTTGTTTTTCCGTTTGTTTGGTTTCCGCTTGGTTTGCTTTGGTTCTTGTTTGTTTGTTTTCCGTTGGCTGGGTGCGGTTGGCTTGCTTTGGTTCCATTGTTTAGGTTTTCCGTTTGTTTGGTTTCCGCTTGGTTTGCTTTGGTTCTTTTTTGTTTGTTTTCCGTTGGTTGGGTGCGAGTGGTTTGTTTCGTTTCCGCTTGGTTTGCTTTGGTTCTTTTTGTTTGTTTTCCGTTGGCTGGGTGCGGTTTGCTTGCTTTGGTTCCATTGTTTTTGGTTTCCCGTTTGTTTGGTTTCCGCTTGGTTTGCTTTGGTGTTTTTTTGTTTGTTTTTCCGTTGGTTGGGTGCGAGTGGTTTGCTTTGGTTCTGTTGTTTTTTGGTTTTCCGTTTGTTTGGTTTCCCGCTTGGTTTGCTTTGGTTCTGTTTTATTTGTTTTCCGTTGGTTGGGTGCGGTTGGCTTGCTTTGGTTCCATTGTTTTTTGTTTTCCGTTTGTTTGGTTTCAGCTTGGTTTGCTTTGGTTCTGTTTTGTTTGTTTTCCGTTGGTTGGGTGCGGTTTGCTTGCTTTGGTTCCGTTGTTTTTGGTTTTCCGTTTGTTTGGTTTCCGCTTGGTTTGCTTTGGTTCTTTTTTGTTTGTTTTCCGTTGGCTGGCTGCCGCTGGTTTGCTTTGGTTCCGTTGTGTTTGGTTTTCCGTTTGTTTAGTTTCTGCTTGGTTTGCTTTGGTTCTTTTTTGTTTGTTTTCCGTTGGCTGGGTGCGGTTTGCTTGCTTTGGTTCCATTGTTTTTGTTTTCCGTTTGTTTGGTTTCCGCTTGGTTTGCTTTGGTTCTTGTTTGTCTTCCGTTGGTTGGGTGCGAGTGGTTTGCTTTGAGTTCGTTGTTTTTGTTTTTGCGTTTGTGTGGTTTCCGCTTGGTTTGCTTTGGTTCTGTTTTGTTCGTTTTCCGTTGGCTGGGTGCGGTTTGCTTGCTTTGGTTCCATTGTTTTTATTTTCCGTTTGTTTGGTTTCCTCTTGGTTTGCTGTGGTTCTTTTTTGCTTGTTTTCCGTTGGTTGGGTGCGAGTGGTTTGCTTTGGTTCCGTTGCTTTTGGTTTTCCCTTTTGCTTGGTTTCCGCTTGGTTTGCTTTGGTTCTTTTTTGTTTGTTTTCCGTTGGTTGGGTGCAGTTGTTTTGCTTTGGTTCCATTGTTTTTGGTTTTTCGTTTGTTTGGTTTCCGCTTGGTTTGCTTTGGTTCTTTTGTTTTCCGTTGGTTGGGTGCGAGTGGTTTGCTTTGGTTTCGTTGTTTTTGGTTTTCCGTTTGTTTGGTTTCCGCTTGGTTTGCTTTGGTTCTTTTTTGTTTGTTTTCCGTTGGTTGGGTGCGGTTTGCTTGCTTTGGTTTTGTTGTTTGTGTTTTTCGTTTGTTTAGTTTCCGTTTGGTTTGCTTTGGTATTTTTTTTGTTTGTGTTCCGTTGGTTGGGTGCGAGTGGTTTGCTTTGGTTCCGTTGTTTTTGGTTTTCCGTTTGCTTGGTTTCCGCTTGGTTTGCTTTGGTTCTTGTTTGTTTGTTTTCCGTTGGTTGGGTGCGGTTGGTTTGCTTTGGTTCCATTGTTTTTGTTTTCTGTTTGTTTGGTTTCCGCTTGGTTTGCTTTGGTTCTTTTTTGTTTGTGTTCCGTTGGTTGGGTGCGGTTTGCTTGCTTTGGTTCCATTGTTTTTGTTTTCCGTTTGTTTGGTTTCCGCTTGGTTTGCTTTGGTTCTTTTGTTTTCCGTTGGTTGGGTGCGGTTGGTTTGCTTTGGTTCCATTCTTTTTGTTTTCCGTTTGTTTGGTTTCCGCTTGGTTTGCTTTGTTTCTTTTTTGTTTTGTTTTTTTGCCGTTGGTTGGGCCGGTTGGTTTGCTTTGGTTCCGTTGTTGTGTTTTCCGTTTGTTTGGTTTCCGCTTGGTTGGCTTTGGTTCTTTTTTGTTTGTTTTCCGTTGGTTGGTTTCCGCTGGGCTTGCTTTGGTTTCATTGTTTTTGTTGTTCGTTTTGGTTTCCGCTTGGTTTGCTTTGGTTCTTTTTTGTTTGTTTTCGGTTGGTTGGGTGCGGTTAGTTTGCTTTGGTTCCGTTGTTGTTGTTTCCGTTTGTTTGGTTTCCGCTTGGTTTGCTTGTTTTTTGGTTTTTTTTCCGTTGGTTGGGTGCGGTTTGCTTGCTTTGGTTCCGTTGTTTTTGGTTTTCCGTTTGTTTGGTTTCCGCTTGGTTTGCTTTGGTTCTTTTTTGTTTGTTTTCCGTTGGCTGGCTGCCGCTGGTTTGCTTTGGTACCGTTGTGTTTGGTTTTCCGTTTGTTTAGTTTCTGCTTGGTTTGCTTTGTTTCTTTTTTGTTTTGTTTTTTTCCGTTGGTTGGGTGCGGTTGGTTTGCTTTGGTTCCGTTGTTGTTGTTTTCCGTTTGTTAGGTTTCCGCTTGGTTGGCTATGGTTCTTTTTTGAGTGTTTTCCGTTGGCTGGGTGCGGTTGGTTTGCTTTGGTTCCATTGTTTTTGTTTTCCGTTTGTTTGGTTTCCGCTTGGTTTGCTTTGGTTCATTTTTGTTTGTTTTCCGTTGGTTGGGTGCGGTTGGTTTGCTTTGGTTCCATTGTTTTTGGTGTTCCGTTTCTTTGGTTTCCGCTTGGTTTGCTTTGGTTCTGTTTTATTTGTTTTCCGCTGGTTGGGTGCGAGTGGTTTCCTTTGCTTCCATTGTTTTTGGTTTTCCGTTTGTTTGGTTTCAGCTTGGTTTGCTTTGGTTCTTTTTTGTTTGTTTTCCGTTGGTTGGGTGCGGTTGGTTTGCTTTGGTTTCTTTTTTTTGGGTTTTCCGTTTGTTTGCTGTCCGCTTGGTTTGCTTTGGTTCTGTTTTGTTTGTTTTCCGTTGGCTGGGTGCGGTTTGCTTGCTTTGGTTCCATTGTTTTTATTTTCCGTTTGTTTGGTTTCCGCTTGGTTTGCTTTGGTTCTTTTTTGCTTGTTTTCCCTTGGTTGGGTGCGAGTGGTTTGCTTTGGTTCCGTTGCTTTTGGTTTTCCCTTTTGCTTGGTTTCCGCTTGGTTTGCTTTGGTTCTCTTTTGTTTGTTTTCCGTTGGTTGGGTGCGGTTGTTTTGCTTTGGTTCCATTGTTTTTGTTTTTTCGTTTGTTTGGTGTCCGGTTCTTTTTTGCTTGTTTTCCGTTGGTTGGGTGCGGTTGGTTTGCTTTGGTTCCATTGTTTTTGTTTTCCGTTTGTTTGGTTTCCGCTTGGTTTGCTTTGGTTCTTTTTTGTTTGTTTTCCGTTGGCTGGATGCGGTTGGTTTGCTTTGGTTCCACTGTTAATTGTTTTCCGTTTGTTTGGTGTCCGCTTGGTTTGCTTTGGGTCTGTGTTTTTGTCTTCCGTTGGCTGGGTACGGTTGGTTTGCTTTGGTTCCGTTGTTTTTGGTTTTCCGTTTGTTTGGTTTCCGCTTGGTTTGCTTTGGTTCCTTTTTGTTTGTTTTCCGTTGGCTGGGTGCGGTTGGTTTGCTTTGGTTCCGTTGTTTTTGTTTTTCCGTTTGTTTGGTTTCCGCTTGGTTTGCTTTGGTTCATTTTTGTTTGTTTTCCGTTGGCTGGGTGCGGTTGGTTTGCGTTGGTTCCATTGTTTATTGTTTTCCGTTTGTTTGGTGTCCGCTTGGATTGCTTTGGGTCTGTTTTTTTGTCTTCCGTTGGCTGGGTACGGTTGGTTTGCGTTGGTTCCATTGTTTTTTGTTTTCCGTTTGTTTGGTTTCCGCTTGGTTTGCTTTGGTTCTTTTTTGTTTGTTTTCCGTTTGTTGGGTGCGGTTTGCTTGATTTGGTTCCATTGTTTTTGTTTTCCGTTTGTTTGGTTTCCGCTTGGTTTGCTTTTGTTCTTTTTTGTTTGTTTTCCGTTGGCTGGGTGCGGTTGGTTTCCTTTGGTTCCATTGTTTTTTGTTTTCCGTTTGTTTGGTTTCAGCTTGGTTTGCTTTGGTTCTTTTTTGTTTGTTTTCCGTTGGTTGGGTGCGGTTGGTTTGGTTTGGTTTCCTTTTTTTTGGTTTGCCGTTTGTTTGCTGTCCGCTTGGTTTGCTTTGGTTCTTTTTTGTTTGTTTTCCGTTGGTTGGGTGCGGTTGGTTTGCTTTGGTTCCGTTGTTTTGTTTTTTGCGTTTGTTTGGTTTCCGCTTGGTTTCGCAGACCTTCCCTTCGTCTACGTTATACATGCTCGATCCCTTCAAACAACCTCGACGCTCATTTTGCAGCCTCGACGTTTTTTTTTCAAGCCAGCTATGTTGCATATATGATCTGTACATGTGTTGGCCTCAGGCCGCCAATCGTATTTTTTGCTGAAAGCCTCGAGGTCCTGCAAACATGCGGTTCACTGGGTCAATCAATGTGTTGGTTTACGCTCAAGCCATCGAAATTTGACAAGGCCTGCAAAATGACCAATATCAGGTCACTGGGAAGGCACGTTGGTGTCAACAGGCAAGTTTGACAATCTTTAAGGAGGGCTCCTCCAGGCCTCAAGCAGCAAACCGCTTGTCCAGAAACAAAGCCAACATAAAGATCCTGCGCATGATCAAGAGATGGCAGCGCTCATATCAGGCAAGTGTCGCAAGAAGCGCTCCTCCCGCCAATCGCAAATAAAGGTCCTGCGAAGAGACAAAGGGGGCTAATCGCTTGCGCTCGTGCTAGATTTGACAAGGAAGGCTGCTCCTGGTCTCAGACCGCAATTCGCTGGCCCAGATTACAGTGAGTGGTCCTCCAAAAGGACGCATGCCTGCACTTGTGTGAGGCAAGGTTGACAAGGATAACTCCGCCCGCTCCTTTGGCCTTGTGCCGCTAATCGCTTCTCCTGCCTGAACTGGAATTTAGTCGAGGTGTGTGCTCCTGCTCATACGATGGCAAGTCCGACGCCTGCCTGGCTGCAGGCAGCCAATCGCTGCCCCGCCGAAAACCTAAATTCCAAGCATCAGGTCCTGCAAAGAGGAGCAATGGATGTTGATCAAAGTACTGGCTGCTTCTCATATGGGGCTAGTTTGACAAGGATGGCTTGTTCTGCTTGGAAGTGGTTGAAGTTTGACAAACGGCTGCGCCTGGTCCCAGACGTCAGGACGCACGCCGCTTCTCCCGCTTGAAAGCAAAGGTCCTGCAAACAAGGCTTTCGGAATTAAGATTTCAATCATGTGAAGCATCAAATTATTCTAGAATTTGAAAAATGGCCCGCCTGACATGCTTCCTAGCCTGCTTCAGGCGCAACAAGGACCGTCGAAGGATGGCGCGCTCAAAGTTCCCCTTATGGGAGTGCAGGCACAGGCCTCGAATCGCCCGCGCATCGACTCTGAAGTGGATCAAGGGTGTGCAGTATGCATTGCACCTATAATTACTCAAGTCAGGAAGCTCTTTGCGTACTTCAGCAGGTCTTCATCCGGAAGTGTGTGCTCAAACCTGGGATTAAGTCCTTGGATTTATGCTTTGAAGTTGGGGCAGCGCAGAATGACTCTTGCACATGCCTGATTGAGCCGAACAGCGAAACAGGCCGCATTCCACCAAGTGGTGATGCACAGCCTCAGTTAACTAGCTGCAGCCCCCGCCATAAAAGGTCAACATACACCTTCGAATGGAGAATTTACAAAAGTTGAAAGAGGATGAAACATATGAACGTATTCAAAGAGCCCCCCTTTGCTAGATCTTTTCAGTGAACTCAAATCCACTTTCAATGCTGGTTCAAATATTGCAGGTCTAGGTCTGGACAGGCGCTTGACACACAGCTTTGCCGGGACGCATGGTGCTTCGGGATGTGCGCCCAGCAGAGCTGGCAGAGAGAGGGCCAGGGTAAACAGTGGCACAAGCCTAAAAATTTCCCGGGCCAGCATCTTGTAGCAGTTCCAATACCTGTAGCCATACTTCTGGGCATCAGAAGCTTCTTGTTCTGACCTTATAGCGTTAAATTGGACATGCGTGTTTCGCTCGCGCCGCACTGCAGCGACATGACAGCTAGCTTGCCGCATGGGCCAAGGGCCCGACAGATACCGGCCTGCCCTCTCAAGCACCAAGACCATGCTGTTGGCAGCAGCCCTCAGGCAACGTGCGCCGATCGCCGTTCACAACAAAATGCACGCCGAATTGAAGAAGGACGCAAGATTGGTCTAGTGCAAAATGAGGCCAGTTCAGACATCCAGCCAGCAGAGCGTGCGCACGCACATCTGGCTGGCTTGCCGCAAGCTGAGAGCAGCATGAAGCAAGCCACGCCGTGATTACTCTGCCATTGAACGCCTTGTGTGTCATCATCGGCTCGATGCCCTTGGACAGCACCTTGGATCAGGATGCCCCCGTTAACCTAGAAAATATCTAGAGCAAATTTCGAAGAAAGATGGAGAAGAAACGAGAAGAGCATAGTCGCAAAGAAGGAACAAAGCAACGAAAGAAAGAAAGAGAGAAAGCAAGAAAGAAAGAAGACAGAACCAAAGAAAGAGGAAGAGAGAAAGAGAGAGCGAGATAAACATCAAAGAAGAAACAAAAAGAGACAAAAAGAGAAAAACAGAGAGAGAGAGAGAGAGACAGAGAGAGAGAGAGAGCGATCGTGAAAGAGAGAGAGAGAGAGAGAAAAAAAAACAAAAGAGAGAGAGAGATGTTAAGATGAAGTCACTCAACCCAGTGTATGCACACTGGCAGCTGACAACATGTGAATATCAACCGCTGCTAACTAGGGCCCTTGAGCATTACTGTCCGAACGCTATGGTGAAAAGGTGCAGCTGCTGAGCAAGAAGATCAACAGAGTTGTAAACACATCGTTTGCACTTTTACATGGTAGCGGAGCAGTGATCCTGGTTAGCAAGCAATCCAGGTGAGCTCCAACAGCTTAGGGAAACATCCCGAGGCAAGAGCAACAACAACGACAGAGTACACAGTGAGTACGCACAGGTAAGCAGTACGGCCCAGTATGGCAACACAAGCGGCAGCAAGCTCAGCAACACAACAGCAAGATGAGGGACTTAGATCGCTTCACAGATACAAGATCACACCACCAACATACGGCGACTACACAACGTTCGAGGAATGGAAGTTCAAATTCACAGCATACCTTTGGTTGATGGACCCACAATTCCCAACACTACTGGAACAAGCAGCAACGTCAGCAACAACAGTAACAGACGCAGACCTTGAGAACGGAGCATCCACAACGCAGGAAGGACGACACTGGGTAACCCTAGCAAGGGACCTGCAGTTCATACTCATCAACTGCTGCACAGGCTCGGCGGCAACAGTGTGCAGACAACACACAAACAACGGGCTGGAAACATGGCGGCAGCTCAACAGCAGGTTTTCAATTCCTGTTGGAACAAGGAGCATAGGATACCTCACAAAGCTACTCAAACCACAACTGGATGAACACAACTTCGAAGAAACCTTGTCAACATGGGAATTCGAGGTTGGCCGCTACGAGCGTGACAACGGAACCACGCTACCAGACAACGTCAAAATTGCCATCCTCCTCAACGAAACAAAGGGAGCGTTACAGCAACACCTTCAACTGCAAGCAGGAGCAATCACAAGATACAACGACCTAAGATCAACGATCTTAGAGTACCACAGGGCAGCATCTTCCTACAGCAGGCTACAAGCAACACAGGCAGCAAGCAGCAACAACAGCGGTCCAGCACCAATGGACATCGGCGGCACATGGTGGAAAGGCGGCAAAGGAAAAGGAAAACGCAACAAAGGAAAAGGAAAAGGCGACAACAACAAAGGTAAAGGCTACGGCGGCTACGGCCAACAGCAACAGAAAGGATATGGACACCACAAAGGAAAAGGAAAAGGAAAGAGCCAACAGCCGATAGGACAAGGCAACCCAATCAAAGGCAGCGGCAAACCTACTTACGGCTACAACAGCTGGAAGGGTTACAGCAACTACGGCAAAAGCAAAGGAAAAGGCAAAGGAAAAGCAGCCAACAACGTCTGCTACAGATGCGGACAAGCAGGCCACATAGCAAAGCACTGCAGAGTGACAATCTACAACGTCGACGGCGGAGCACAAGAAACAGCAGATCCAACAGGCAACTGGTACTCGGAACAACAGCAATACGACAACCACTGGTGGAACGCAGATCTCACAACACAGTATCCACAACAGACACAGCAACTGGCTCTCCCAGCACCTCAAGGGACAACAGACTTTAGCAACACACCATCCGGCTTGGTGGGAGCAGTGAACAACAACAACGAGATCAACAACGACGGCTACAGCAAGCTCATGCTCGACAGCGGCGCAGCAACACATGTTTGCCCACCTTGGTTTGGACAGGAATTTCCTCTTCAACATCTTGACCAACACAACGGACCACGACTTCGAACAGTCACCAACCAGGACATCAAGATCTACGGATACAGGTGGATCAAGTTCGTCAACGAGCAGCATCAACCCATCGTCATCCCCTTCTACGTGTGCGACGTGGAACAACCAATCGTGTCGGTGACACGGCTCATCGACCAGGGCTTCAACGTCAACTTTAACGAGAACCCGACGATACACCACGACAAAGGTTTCGACAGTCATCTTCAACGTCTTCACGGACTCTTCTACCTCAATGTCGTCATCGACCCACTACCCGCAGGAACACAACTAGAAATCAAAGACACACCAACAGGACGCATAGCAGTAATAGCACCAACAACACTGACTCCAACAGGAGCAGAGCCAATGAGAGGCGGCAACACAGACTTGTGGATGTTCAACAACGAAGGATTCCTTGTGAGAATCCACAAGCGTCTTCGCAAGGCGCTGTTCACACCTGACAACACCGAATGCCCGGTTCCAACAGAGCAACTTCAAGCAGAGAGCAACACAGAGTCCTTCCAGGAATAGCCTGGACAGGAGAAACCTGGTTCAGAGTCAACAAGGGATCACCCACCAAGGTGACCCAAGCAAGCAAAGCAACAAGATCACCCACCGAGGTGACCCAAGCAAGCAAAACAACAAGTGCAGCAACAAATGCAGCCAGCAAGCCGACAACCAGACACACAACAAAGATGCCGATGCAGCAACAGGCGGCGCAGCAAGCAACGCAACAGACAGCAACAACAGCACGGCCACTTGGCCAGGGATACATCCCACATCCAGCAGATGTGCAGCCAACAAGCGACTACTGGATCCGTGAGGGACACCTCTGGAAACGGGTCCACATCCAGCCACGCACAACACTGTACGTGCCAGAACGTACAACAGATGGACCTGACGTCGACCACTTGCTTCCAGCACGACGAACACGAATCATCCCAACACAGCAAGGTCAAGCAGACTCAACAGTGCACGAAGACAACTGGCAAACAGCCGGAAGTCAGCCAACCAACACTGAATGAACAGGCTCCACCAACTTCGAGGAGAAGGTGGAGTACAAGGAACAACTCGACAGCGACGATGAAGGACAACAAGAAGCACAACGAGCAAAGGGAGTCAAAGCACCTGAGCAACCAACACAGCAACAGGTTAGGGAGCACAACCTCACGCATCTCCCGTATCGCAACTGGTGCCCAATCTGCGTCAAAAGCAGAGGGAAAGCAGACAGCCACAGGAAGCAAACAAGCAAACAGCCAGTGATACAGATCGATTTCTGCTACATCAAAGGAATCGACGAGCAACAAACCACACCAGTTCTAACAGCAATAGACATACAGACAGGGATGATCAGCGCAACTCTGATCAGTGACAAGCAACAGCTCTTCGCATACGCAACAAATCAACTTCTGGCATTCCTGATGGAGTGCGGTAGAACACAAGCAGTTCTACAATCCGATCAGGAAGACGACCTGATCGCACTGCTTCAAGCAGTGGCCAACAAAGCAGGCAACAACATAGCAGTGCGGCACTCTCCAGCATACAGTCCAAAGTCACAAGGAACAATCGAGCGCTCACACAGAACACTAGTTGGACAGATCAGAACAATCCGAGCACAGATCCAACAGAACTATGGCCGGACGGTCAACGCCAAGGATCCTTTGATGCCGTGGATCGTAAGACACAGCGCGTACCTACTCAACAGGTACGCAATCCACAGCAACGGCAACACCAGCCACTTCAACAGATGGGGAAGAGAAAGTCACACACCCATCTGTGAGTTCGGGGAAACAGTGCAATACATGGTTTCAACAACCAGACAACTGCCAAATTTCGAACCACGGTTCTTCGACGGCGTCTGGCTCGGCAAGGACTCAACAACAGGTGAGTCGCTGATAGCCATTCACCAACAGGTGGTCAGCGCAAGAACAACCCGACGACAGATCGAACCACACAAGTACAACAAGCAGCTACTGGACGTGGTCAACGCACCACCATGGCGGACACCAAAGTCAGCAACACCACAGCTGAACACCAGCACCACAATCGCCATTCCAGTGCCAATCAAGCCAACAGCACAGCCAGGAACGAGCGCGGCAACGCAGACCGGAGATAACAAGCGAACAACCAGCTCTGGAGCAGACGCACCAGCAAAGGCGGCGCGCAGCGACAACGAACAAGCGCAACATCTCCAATGGCAACTTCTCCCACACACGTCAAGAGAACACCTCTTCCAACACCAACACGGGAGAGGTCCGACGCAGTCGAAGAAGGAAGTACAAGCAAGCAGCAAAGAACAACAGAATCCACTCAGCAGAAGGAGCGACCGACAAGCAGCGAGCAGCCAGCATACAGAAGGCGGATCAACGCGGTCACAATAGCAACCACCAGCAGGAGACACCGTAACAACAGCATCATGCGAGGATCAACAAGAAGCGCAGAATGAAAAGCGACACCGAAGGTCTCGATCGCAACAAGGTGATCGAAGGCAGGCAAAGCAACAAAGCGTATACACTGAAATCGACGAGTCAACACTCACACCAGAACAACGCAGCAACATCGTGGAATCCCGATGGGTTCTACGATCAAAAGGCGACGAGGTCAGAGCGCGAATAGTCGCCAAAGGATACACAGAGAGCATCAACGACTTGGATGATGTGTATGCATCAACACCACTTTTCTGCACCCTGCGCACCTTGCTCACACTGGCAATCGGAAAAGGGTGGTCAACACGCCTTGGTGACGTATCAGCAGCATTTCTACATGCAGCAGCAGCAAAAGAGGACATCATCATGCGACCACCGCCAGAGTTCTACGATGAGAACAACAGACACATACTCTGGAAATCAACAAAGCACTCTACGGACTCAGATCCTCACCAAAAGCATGGCAGGACCACCTAGCAACACTTCTCACCACAAAGATGGGAATGACAAGGCTCAAGTCTGAACCCAACGTCTACCGCAACAAAGATGGAACGGCCTACATCATGATCTACGTCGACGACCTCCTCTTCCTTGGCGAGCAGTACATCATCGACAAGATCTTCAGCGAACTTCAACAGCATCTCCTCCTGAGACCAACAGGAGTGTTGACACCAGGATCAACAGCGTCATTTCTTGGCAGAAAGATCACGCACAAGGGAGACAGCATCGACATCACCCTGTCCGACGACTACATCAACAACATCTTGGAGGAGTCCAACATGACCAACTGCAACCCAGCAGCAACACCTGGCACAACAGCGCTAAAGACAACAAGCATTGAAGATGACGCACCACTCGACCAACAGCAGCATGCACGGTACCGGCGGCTGGTAGGAAAAATCCAATGGCTTTCCTACACACGACCAGACATCAGCTTTGCAACAAAAGAGCTAGCACGAGCACTACAGCAACCAACAGTACATGATGACAAGAAGCTGAAACATCTCATCAGATACCTCAAAGACACAGCAACATGGAAACACTCACTGCGACCAACAATCAGGCTCAACAACAACGACAAGATGCCCTTGGACATCGAGGTCTACACAGATGCCAACTGGGCATCATGTGAAACAACACGGAAAAGCACAACGGGGTTCTCAATCCACTTCTTGGGAGCCAACATCCACTGTGGAAGCAGAACACAGGCGACAGTGGCACTGTCATCAGCAGAATCAGAACTATACGCCATAGGAACAGCAGCGACAGAAGCATTGCACCTCCGCAACTTCTTGAGCAAAGCATTCACAACACGCAAAATCAACATACGCATATTCACAGACAGCTCCAGCGCAAAGAGCATCGCGATCCGACAGGGATCTTCAAAGAAAGCAAAACACATCGAACTGAAGTACCTCTTCATTCAACGCCTGGTGCATGAAGGCATCATCAGCGTGTTGAAGATCAGAACAGACAACAACCACTCTGACATCTTCACCAAGTACATCAACGCAGAAGTTCTCAACAGACACGTCTACTGGGTTGGTCTCCCTGGCCATCCCACAGCACGATTCTAAACAACAGCACCACGAACAGTCTCACCAGCATATCACCAGTGACAACTGGTGTGTACGGGCCCAGTATCACCAGTATTTTGTGTAGCACATGTGTAAGTGCACCATGTAGCAATGTAACGACAGTAGTATCACCCACATGCACAAGTCTATTTGTTGTGTCGGCGGTCTTTGTCAACCGTTTTTTTGACTGTGCAAGCGTTCCACGACCTGCTTGCACGCGAAGCCGTTTTCTATCGCATCAACAGTGCGCTAGCGGTAGATAAGAGCTTCTCAACATGGCTATGCAAAAGGTGAGTCTCAGCAATGCGCAGATCTTGCACAGCTCAATGCCAGTGGTCACTACGGGGAAGGAGCTTCTTGAACTGGGGTTCAGCATTGACCGCATTGCCGGAAGCTTAACCTATGATGAGGCCATTCAGAAAGATCACCTCCTGGGTGCTGGCATCAACATCGTTCTCACGATGGAGGAGTTCAATAGCATGGAGCGCAACATGGATGGGGTTCCTCTGTACTACAGGGCGGTCAACGTTGTCCCGGCTACGACAAGTTGATTTTTCCCCTTCAACAACCGATGCGATGATGACCTTCCCCATGCACATGAGTGAAATGCACATCATGACGGCGTATCCCAAGCAGGCAATCCTGATCATTTCAACCGCACTGGTGCTGAGCACTTTCGGGTGTTCAATCGTGGCTACAGCAGCGTTCAGCACCAACTGGAGAGTCAGGCAGCATGGGTTCTGGCATCGCAGGAGGTCCAGCATGTCAATATCTATGCTGTCAGTGCAGTTGACTGCAACATCACTGAACGGATCTTCAATACCGACACTTGGCGTGCTGGCTATGCTTGGGCATACAACCAGATTGTCAACTTGAACCAGCTGTTCAACGCAGACACTGTGCTGGATGCAGATGATGCGGCACGCATGGAATGGGTTGTGATGCAGGCCTTGGAGTACGCGGGTCTGAGCCTTCTCCACAATTCGCCACACGGCAATGCCATCCTGAACATCGCCATGAACAGGGGATTGAAGGTGTGGCCAGCAGTGAAAGATGAGATCCGGTTCCGTGGTGCTACAGGGCACGCTCAGTGGATCAACGAGCAGCAGGGTCACGAACAGATCGTGGAGTTCATCAGTGGCATCAACAAGTTTCGTGCTGCCAACTGGGTGTGATCGTTTTGGAGTACAGAGAAGACCATCTTTGTTCGCCCTATCATGCACAGACCATCACTAGGTTGGTTTTGAAAGATCAACGTCACCGCCAGCAGCCGTTTCTTTCCATCGTCAACAGAAGCTTTTGCTTGTGCATCAATCCTCGTACAGTTCCAACGTGTTGGCAATGGTCAACAAGTTGAGAGGGCGTGTTAAGATGAAGTCACTCAACCCAGTGTATGCACACTGGCAGCTGACAACATGTGAATATCAACCTCTGCTATTTGGGGTCAGCTAGGGCCCTTGAGCATTACTGTCCGAACGCTATGGAGAAAAGGTGCAGCTGCTGACCAAGAAGATCAACAGAGTTGCAAACACATCACTTGCACTTTTACAAGAGAGAGAGAGAGAGAGAGAGAGAGAGAGACGAGAGAGACGAGAGAGAGAGAGTGAGAAAGAGGGAGAAAGAGAGAGAGAGAGAGAGAGAGAGAGAGAGAGAGAGAGAGAGAGAGAGAGAGAGAGAGAGAGAGAGAGAGAGAGAGAGAGAGAGAGAGGGAGGGAGAGGGAGAAAGAGAGAGAGAGGGAAAACAAAGAGACAAGGGAGGAAACAGAAGAGAAGAGAAGAGAAGAGAAGAGAAGAGCAGAGCAGCAGAGAAGAGCAGAGCAACGTGGATGAGAGGAGAGGAGGGGAGAGGAGAGAGGGAGAGAGAGAAGGAGAGAGATATAGAGAGATAGTGGAGGGGCAAGAAGGAGAAGCGAGAGACAGAGAGACAGAGAGGAGGTGAGAGAGAGAGAGGGGGAAAACAAAGAGACAAGGGAGGAAACAGAAGAGAAGAGAAGAGAAGAGAAGAGCAGAGCAGCAGAGAAGAGCAGAGCAGCAGAGAAGAGCAGAGCAACGTGGATGAGAGGAGAGGAGGGGAGAGGAGAGAGGGAGAGAGAGAAGGAGAGAGATATATAGAGAGATAGTGGAGGGGCAAGAAGGAGAAGCGAGAGACAGAGAGACAGAGAGGAGGTGAGAGAGAGAGAGGGGAAGTTGAAAGAGAAAGAGAGAGGGAGAGAGAGACAAAGAAAGAGAGAGAACGAGAGAGAGAGAGAGAGGGAGAAGAGAGGGAAAAGAGGGAAGAGAGGGAAAGACAGAGAGGAAGGAGAGAGATAGAGAGAGCGAGAGAGAGAGAGAAGATCAAAGAAAAGAACAACAGAAAAGAGGAGAAGAGCAGAGAGGAGAGGAGAGGAGAGGAGAGGAGAGGAGAGGGAGAGAGAGCAGGCTTCAATGTAGTCGAGTGGCAAGGCCAGGGGTAAAGCGACCCTGCGAGCACTTGATTTTGTTGACATTTTTCCAAGTTGAAGTGCTGGTACGCAAGGCGGCAAGTATCTCGCAGCGAAAGCGCAGGGTCACCCCAGAAGCCAGCCTCATGTAGCGATATCCTTGGCAAGACTTTCGAGCTCTACTTCAATGGGTGAACAAGGCTACTTGCACAAAAAACGCAGCACATTGATCAATTCGATTTGTTGCACCAAGCAGCATCGCTGCCGCGTTGGAGCGTTGAAACGTCCCCAGGTACAAGTTGTGCGCCATGCAAAACCGTATCATGGAGCAATGAAATCCCACGCATGTGAATAAAGGACCTTGGGTACCAGTGCTGATTGGGAAAACCCTGCGCTCTAAAATATGTGAGGTGTGTCCTTGCCTGGTTGTTTCGACACTATAATATGCAACAATAACAAAAATCCTTGGGGGCAAGGCGCAAATCGGTCCAGGCTGGAGTTTGTTGTTGATGAACTCCACATGCGTTGTTTGGCAAAAAATCCAAGATGCGTCCGGGCTGACATCCAAATAAGACTCTCCCAGCGGGGTGGTGCGAGTGGGCTTTTTCGTATCGCATTTGAAGCATAGGAATCGCGATTGCCAGTGCGGCTTTAAACACATCGAGCTGTAGAACCACGCCCAGTCCCCCCTCAACTCGGTGAGGCAAAACCTGTGCTTGCCGGCAGAGAGCCACTCCAGTGTTGAAGCATCCTCTGCATGTTGGTTGTCAGAATTCTGCCCCACAGTTGATGTTGCGCGAACGTGGGGAGGCAACCCGGACCCCAGATAGCCAACATGCGGTTTTAGACCCGTGTATAATGTGTTGATAGCCCAGGATATGTAGGACCATATAGGAAACAACGTCCGCTTCCCCACGCTCATCTTCTCCCGGAGCACCCACACCAAGAACCTTGAATTGCGCGACGATGCAGGTCGCCAGAACGGCAGATTTAGCGATACCCCTATCAGCTTCTCCGGCAATCCTCCAGAACTCGTGTATCTACATTCATCTCCATGTATTCCAAGAGGAATAACGCAGCCGTCATGTTCTTGAACGGCAGGGTGAGTTGGCCCAAAGGGCGGAAAATCTCTGCAGTGCTGCCAAAATCGTTTGACTGCTGATTTTTCAGTGTGAACCCCGTGGTTGTCCATTAAGTATTGGATCAAACTGAGGATGTTGACGACCGGCACGTCAGCTTGTTCAACTTTTCCCCTGCCATGCTCCTCCCAAACATCAACCCATGTTGAAATATGGACCAGGTCCTCGTTGCAAACACACACGCGCTGGCACTAGTCAATCAGAATCATGACGAGTAATTGCACTTGCAAGCATGCGACAAACATGCGACAAACCGTGTCAACAAGCACCCGTGGGTTTCATCATGTGAGCCAAGTAACTACTGGCAGGCTGGTTGCTCGCCAGAAGTTGCGTGACGCGTTGTCCGAGGACGACCTTGCAAAGCTAGCAGTCCTTGCGCTCATCCCAGGTATAGGTTCATCTGTTCCAGCATCATCGCCGCGCAGAATGGCCTCCTGAAAAAATTCAATCACACACACACACCCTTATACATGTGCATGTGGCTTCCTGAAGTTGTAAATTTGAATAACTGCGCACTCCTCCTGCATCAAAATTCAAATGGCAAGTGCTGCTAAGTTGGTGCGCAAACACGCAGATCATATCTAGACCAGTGATCTGGCTCATGTTTTTCAAATTGCGTTGTGACCAGCCACCCTAGGTGCGGACACGCCCTTTTACGATCACCTGGAAGCTAGAATTGGCCGCGGAGCGGGGGGCCTGGTTTGATTTCTGAGGCTTCTGAGCATGATGATTAGCTAGCAGCTAGCGTAGCATTTGGCATATAGGCATCGTGGACTCTCAGGACAGCGTCGCTTCAGCGCATGAGTCTGCAAGGTTGGCGAAACCAGTCAGCCCCCTTTTTTTTCGCCAGTTGCCCCTGCGCAGTACGCACACACTTCTTGGCACAATGTCGGGTATGTAAATGGCGCCAGCAAAAGTTCAAGGGCTAGCGGCATGCGTGTTTGAAATCCGCACTGTGCTGGTTCTAGCATGCAGCTAAAAAGGTTTATAAAACGCATTAATGCGTACCAGATCTAGACGTGTCGGCTTTGACGAAAACACGTTGCACACCAAGAGCCCCGAGCCTACGATCGCAAGCTGATCATTTGATCCATGGAAAAACGCTACACAGAGTCTGCGGTGCTCAAAAAGCTGCAGCGCTCTGTGCAATTTAGCAGCTGCACACCTGTTTGGGTCTGCCAGCCACCCCACCCCAAAAAAGCAACACTGATGTTGCTGACACTTCTCCCCTGCAACTTCATTTGCATGAAGCGCGTCACTCCTGCTTCACAGCAGGAACCTTAGCATCCGGCGCACAGAAACAGATCTAGAGATGCAAGTCTGCGCATGCGCGCGCTGTCGCGGAAAGCATGTACATATACATGCAAGAGCACGTGTTTCTAGCCCTAGCGCATATGTGTCGAGCAGGATTTTCTCCTAATTAATGCTGATATACCTCTAGGAGCCGATGGCAAGTTTGCCATCAGCTCGGGCAGCTACACAATAAAGAAAGAAGGGGCCAAGTGCGTTTCGCAGTGTCATACTCCCGTCACCAAGCTCGTTCCCAAGCTCTAGCTAGATATCGGGATATGCAAATTGTGCTGATCATCAGCTGGTCTAAGCAGCTGAGTTCCATATCCAGCTTGTTCAAACTGCCAGATCAGACCATTCCCGCACATGTACGCAACAGTACCGCATCGATTGAAGTAGTCTGTTCCGGCTCCGGACTAGATTCGAACATGAATTGTTGTTAAAATTGATAAACGTGCAACTCGCAGTATATGTTTCGAACAAGAATGGACTTGCGAGTGCATCTCAGACTCTCGCTGGCCTTCTCAAACGGGAACAATGGTTTAAACGTACCGTCTTGCACTCTGGCCCACAGAAAGGCCTCAAGTTGCCCGAGGTCCGCATCGCGCCAGCCGCGGGGTGCATCCTGCCAGGCGGGGGTGGTGCCACAACTCGCGGGCTAGCCTTTTCCGTAAATTTGATATGCGCTAGAAGGTGAAATCTGGCCCGCTGATCTATGGTCACGGGGTCCAACACCACCTTCACTTGCTTTGCCTGCATGGCAAAATAGTAAACCGGACGAAGTAGCAAAACATGAAATTGGGCGGTGCCTTGCGTTTGATCTGCACTTGCTTCTTCACCACCCGAGATGCAAATCGTTGAGGATAAGCTTGTGTCCGCTTTAAATCTCTGCCTCCACTCCTTGAATCAACATGGTAGATGGTCAGCATGTGCAATCAATGCATCTAGCACAAACCACTTCCATTTGACACTAGGCAGGTTTGCAACCAAGGGACGTCCAGCCAGACGGGTTCTTGTTAACCATGACTATCTTGTGTTTTTTCTGAAGCTCCCGAATCTGCGAGCGCCGGGCTTGCGTGAGGGTGATGCACAGGGCTGGGATAGCAGGCCTGACCGGAAGGCGCTCCAGAGGTGATTTCAAGTTCACTCGCAAATTGATGTCTGTTGCAACCATTGCGAATCAGATTTGACGGCACCAGTACACAGGGAAACTGAACAATGTCACAAGGGGCATTGGGACCACCTTCCAGAAGTTTATGACACATATTTCAAACAGTTTGGCAAGAATGCTCCCGGTCCCAAAACCTATACAAAATAAATTTTTTGCAGGTGCAGATTCACGCCATGCAGTACTTCTGCAACGGAGTTTACAAACAAAAGGCCTTCTTTAAAAGCAGGTTTGCATTACCGGGCTCATGTTGAAATTTAGATGAAGGAGGTTGCAGATGCTGATGATGTTGCCGCTCCAGGTGGGGTGGCACATTTTCTCTTGCCAGCTATTCAATCACTGAGCCTGGTGATGCCGAGGATGTTGCAGGTGATGCTGAGGATGTTGCTGCTCCCGTTGGGGTGGCTTATTTTCTCTTGCCAGCGGTGATGCTTATAAGGATCGATGTTGCAGGTGATACCGACGATGTTGCTCCCCTTCGCTGGCTCATATTTTTTAGCCAGGTGTTAAATTTCAAGAACTGAGCCTGTACCTACCCATAAGGACACTGATCATGCATGGCCCCCATTTTTTTGAAGAACCCTGGTCATGACCAACGGCCAGAGCCCAATTACAACCCCGAGCCCCGTGCCAGTTTCCGAAGCATGGACCTGGGCCAGCTAGCCGCTCAACAGTCACCAGGACTTTGGGGGCCCGGCATTCGCCGCAGCAACGGCTTCGAAGGAGAGAGCTCGAGCAGCATTTTGTAATATGGGGTTCGCGGTAACACTGAGCTGCCAGGTTGTTCTGCACACCAGAAAACCGAGCGGGCCAATGCAATGAGGACTAAAAGCGCAAATCGCGATAGGAGCTTGTTGGACCTGATGACAGTCTCAAGAGCACCCTGCCCCATAAAACTGTTGCTCTCATTTCGGAGGTGGGTGCCGCTGCTGATCCAAACAAGTAGAGAGCAGGGCACACCTCCAAACAGCAATGCTGCGGGGCGGAGGCGAAGTGTGCTTTCAAGGCGTAGAGCAGGCCAGGTCTCAGTGTCTGCTCAGGTGGAGGCAAATCTCATAAACACTGATCACAAACCTTGCAACAAGTAGTGCAATTTGCAAGGAATGTGACATTTGGAGAAAAGATCCTGGCATCTCCAGCAAATCGTTCTGAACGCCACGCCGGCTTTCCACTTCAAAGTAGTCACTGAGTGGCAGCAAGGTCAAATGTTTGCATATGTGTCACGCGCACTTGCAATTGAAAATTGAGATCTAGATAGACAATCTGGCTGACCGTGTTGATAGCCAGTTTTTAGGCCTTTTTGACCTCAGCCATCCGAATTCAAAGACAAAGAAGTGACCGAAAAGGACACGTGCAGAGCATGACATCAATCAGTGGTCCATTTCTGTTGCAAAAAACTATATAACTCCACTGTTGCCGCAATAAGGCGCTCGGGCCAAGCCAGCTTTAAAATCGCTTTCGGCACCCACATGTGTACAGTACCATTCAAAGGGGCCCGCAATTCTGTTTTGGTGCAACTTGCATATATGATGTGTGAGGGCGCAGCATCCTGCGCCGTAGATGCGGCCGGTCCCACTGAACACCTCGAAGATGTCAAGGCCCTGGCACATTCTGAATGTATCAACCCGGGCACTCTTTGAAGCACTCAGTTCATGTATGCATTTAACACGTGTCGGGCGGGCTCTCCGGGAAGTCGTGGATGTCGGGGATGTCGTCTGCACGATGAAGTCGACCGCGTGTAGCCTCATGACAAAAACGGGAAGCAAGTGCGGTTATTAACTGCATGTAAATATATGACAACATTTATTTGCAAAATTCAATTACAAATCGGTCTCACCATGTAGCTCGTGACAGCCCCTGCCCGGACCCAATAGTGGTGTTTTCTGGGCGCCTGGCAGGACCAAAGGCGCGCCGAGCGCAATCAGCAGTTCTGCGCTCCGGCTGCTCAGGGCGAGCGGGTGGACAGGCGCAGGCTTGGCAGGCACTGCCTTGAAGTCCAATCCTTTGAGGCACTGATTCGAGCCAAAGTTCCTGTTCTCATAGCTGGTTGCCCTGACAAGGTTTTTCAATGCGGCATGCTCTTTAAATTTGGAATTAGCATCATGATCATGATCATGATGGACCAAAAATGGGCTTGAGCAGATCCGTCAAGCACATTGTACAAATTGGGAGCCAAAGCCTCGTACATGTATCTGGTCAAATTTGTTGATGGGGTCAGGAAAAGCAAGCCGATCAGGAAAAGCAAAACCGATGGGGTCAGGAAAAGCAAAACCGATGGGGTCAGGAAAAGCAAAACCGATGGCCATAGATCTGTCTAACGCACCCAGCCTGCCCGCAAGTCTCTTTTGCCGTTGAGGTTCGTAGGTGGGCAGCCTAGGCCCCACCTGAATGTGCTGAATGTTCAGCCTAACTTCCCCAGAGATGATGTGTTCTTCATCACCAATCCCCAGGACATTCGTGTGACAGTCTTAATGTGCACTAGGCATCTGCGAACTTGAATTGAGTAGCACACAGTTGCCAGTGCATATGAGGGTGTTGACATGGTCGATCGAAACCACCTTTCTGCCACACGATTGTCGATGTGTAATACACACGGCGCCTGAGATCCGCTAAAGCTTAAAGCTTTTAAGCTGTGACCATGGGTCAGGCACCAGGAAAACGTCCAGCCAAGAGGGACACGCTAGTGGTCAGTTGCGCGTGTTGGCCATGAAATTTGTATGTCACAATTAGTACTGGAACCCGCAAACACATATAGATATATAAAAACGTTCGTAACTTTTAAACCAAACATTCGAAAAGGGGCACCCATACATGCGCATATACAATTTATTCAAAAAGCAAACACCCAGCTGGGAACACACACGAATTTGCATCGGAGGGTAAATGTGCAGGCTTGTACCCCCGAAAAAAGGCCCCCTTTCTCAAACAGTGCTGGAAAAACAGGGACGGTAGCAGTTGCGGTTGGTCTTATTCTTCTTATTCCTGCGCTTGGTCTTTTGTTGTTGGCTGGTGTTTGTGGTGTGTTCAGTTGTTGATGCTGCTGCTGCTGCTGCTGCTGATGTTCTTGTTGTTCTTGTTTTTGTTGCGCTTTCTTTTCTTTGTTGTTGTTGTTGTTGTTGCTGTTGCTGTTGCTGTTGCTGTTGCTGTTGCTGTTGCTGTTGCTGCTGTTGCTGCTGTTGTTGCAGTTGTTGCTGCTGCTGCTGCTGCTGCTGCTGTTCTTGGTCTTGATCTTGTTTTTGTTCTTGTGTCTTCTCTTGTTGTTGTGGTTGTTGTTTGTCGTTGTCGTTGCTAATGATCTGATGCTGTTGTTGCGGCTGCTGTTGTCGTTGTTGCCCTTGTTGTTTGCATTAATGCATTGCTCTGCCTCCTGGTGCTTTGTCGTTCATGCTTCGGCTGTTGGAATTCATGTTGCCAGTTCACCTCGTTTACAAGTTGTTAAGCCCTTCGTCCCCCTTGGGAGGCTCCTGAACAGGCCCGAGCTCAATCCAGCCACCAAGTTGCCGAGCTAGATTCCACCTCAGGCACAAGAGCGTGTAGACTCCAACATCGCGGTGTTGATTTAGTGCATCAACATGTGGCAATGTCGAATTTGCAACTTTTGCCAAAGCACCCTTCGCGGAATCCCTCCCGCTTCATGTTGATGTTCACCCCGCCCTTTCGATTGACAATGTACCCCTTCTGTTCTGCCAAAGGTATCAGGGTTTCTGGGACCTCGTTCACATAGTACGCGGTCAAGTGCCATGATCCAAAAGGTGTGCACTTGTGAGTTGCCCTATGAATTCGAAGTCCCACGGTGAAATATATGTCGGTCAGACCGGGCTGCGTGTCAAAGAGTATTTGAATCGCCTTCCTCGTTGAGGCATGCGCCGGCGGGCGGACGCTGACCGACCTGAGAAAGGCGCAAAGCAAGTACAAGGTCCATGCTTAGCAACCAGGATGACAAAAAAACAGATGTAACCCCTCCAATAAGCTGGGAAGCCTTTTGCCACTCTTGAGGTTGTCACAGATAAGCATGTCATCTAGCTTCAGCGCACGAATCTTTTCCAACACCTGTTGCAGGGGAAGCAGTTGAGATGGTAACCCATAAATGCCAAAGAGCCTGCAGCTGCATATGGGTCACAATAAAGAAAACAAAAACAAACACTGAATTTCAACATTGATTTGAAGAGGTGCATTCCTGCATGTTCACGCGAACGCCAGAAACCCAATTTGATGTTTGACTAAATTGTTCATTCAACATCATTCAACATGCCAAGGGCTTGGCAATTCAACTGGTGGGGGGCTTGCATTGTAACCCTGCAGTGATGCCTGTGCAGACGAGGCTTGTTTCAATTCACGGGTTGTATCCTCATCAACTCTGGAAATCCTTGATTTTGCCCCGCGCTGCTTGGATGCGGCTGGCTGGGTTGTGCCCTCATCAACTTTGGGCGCCGTTGATGTCTTTGCCCTGCGACGCGGAAGGTGCTGAAGGCTGTGCAGCCTCCTGGTCTGCCTTGGCCGGGAGCTCTGAGGCCTCAGGGACTCTCACCAGTTGTTGCTACGGTCTCCGGAGTGGGATTTTCAATGGGGCTGCCACCAGTTGTTGTACAAGGGGCGGGGCCGTGGCAGGGGGCGTGGGAGAGCCTGCAACAACAGATGCGCCGCCGCTCAATCAACCAGCGCATGATCACAAGGAGGCAGACCTGCCAAACACAGAAGAGAATGCTACACCTACGCCAGATCGCAAAAGACCCAACCCTGACAGCAACTCGCCTACAGACCAAGAGTCCAAGGCAAGCAAAAAAAGGTCAAGGGCTGCCTCCGTGACAAAGAGGAAGAGAAAAGCTGCCCCTTGCCACGGTCCCGCCCCTTGCCGCCTTGTTTTGCTTGGCCTGCGTTCTCTGCATCATCTGCCTCCTCACATGTATCTTTCCCAGCATTTCTCATCGCTTGCCGGATCCTGCTTTGCGCCTCGCAAGAACATGAAGCCCCCCCCACAGGAACAGGTAAATGTGGATCTCCAACTGTGAAGAAATTTGCAACCAGTGTGCCTGCAAGATATCTTCCTTGGAATCCTTCGGCTCACGGTGCATGGCTGCGATCACCTGCTGCAGGTGCTTCTCAACTTCCTCCGGCACTTCAACGTGCTCTGCTTGCAAAGGACGGCGGTCCTGGCAGTGGGAGTCGGGAAATGATGGGGCAGGTTGGCAGTTTTACTTGGCTGATGTCGGCTTTCCGGAGAAGGGGCCATTTACACTTGTATATGGGGCAACAGATCGGCCTCCTTACAAAGTTAACATACACTAGCGACATACGATTTCTAGTTGGAACTGACTAGTATAGCCACTGAAAATGGTCCCCACACGAGCCTGGAACGTTCCTGTGATACCAACTTTCCCACTTTGGGTGCGACACTCATCATCGGAGGCTTCAGCGCCATTTGCCCCTTCGTCGGGGTGTTCGTGCTGCGCGTCAGGCTTCCCTGTGTCAAACAAGATCAGTGGTTGCGTCTCCATTTCGCACGGGTCCAGGAGGGAGATGTTGACAGCCTGCAGGAGCACAACTGTACAATTGTTCAATTTCGGGGTTCTCCAGACAGAACCAACCGCAAAATCGGACACCTGCCCATATATGCTTGTGTGTGTGTGTCACATGCGTTTCACTACGCCCTACCAAAAAATCTGTTTGCTTGCTTGTTGCAGCCAGGCTGTGTGAAGTTTTAAATGTCAAGAGGAGTACCTGAAGATGTTGAGTTGGAATGGCAGCAAACTGGCCTCATCCGTCTTCTGTTTGTTCTTGCTTGCGCCTCTGCCAACTCTGCACCCCAGTTCTAGGTCATCGTTCAAGGAGGCTGTGTGCGGTGAAGTGGCGCTTAATATCTTAAACCAGGCCATGGCTGCTCGGCTTTGTCTGACTTATACCTCGCTGCTGCCCCTGCTAAGGCTTCTGATTTTGGTAAGTTGGCAGGGGTCGCAACGTCCTTATCTGTCTTAAAGCGTTCCCACCCGGACCAGGTGAAAGAGAAGTTGGTTGATGCCGCCTTGCTAGCAGGGGACGTAGTCAAAGATCGGGGTTTCCCAAGTTGGGCGGGTTGAAGAAAAGCCGCCTTTGGGTTTTGTGTCCCTCCCAGCCGGGCCAAGCCTTGTCCTTGCTGCGGTTGCCTTCTGCGCTTGCTGGCTGCTCTGCTGCAAAGCCCTTCGCTGCCTGATGTCCGACACCCTCCTCAGCATGTGTGCTTGTGGCTGCTGCTGCTGCTGCCCCTCCGGCAAAAGCCGCACCATCTTCCTGGTTGCTGCTTTCATCATCAGCAGTCTCACCACCAGACTCATCACAATTCTCTCCTTGCTGGTCGCTGCTGCCCTCCTCTGCTACTGCTCCTCCACCACACTCATCTTCATCCACGCCTTCCTCTGCTGCCTCATCGCTGCCTTCACACACTTGTGATGCGAACGTTTTGTTGTTGCCATCATCAGCTGCTGCTGTTGCTGCCGCCTCCGCTATGCTGCATTGTCCTTCATCATCTTTGTTCGCTGCTAGTGCTGCTTGCTCAGGCGCTGCTGGTGCTGCGTCAGCTTCACCATCATTCTCAAGAGTTGCGGGTGCTGCTGCCTCATCATCAGCCTCACCTCCGCTGCCTTCATGTTCTGAAAGCAGTTCATCGCCATCATCCTCTTCTGCTGCCACCGACGCTACAGCCTCCTCGTTTTCCTGTTTGCTGCCTTCCTCCTCATCTGCTGACGCTTCCTCCTGCTCTTCACTTGTTTCCGCACAAGACTGGCCTTCATCAGCACTTTCGTCTGCTGCCTCATCACTCCTTTCACACGTTTGTTCTTCTAAAGTGTTGTTGCTGTTGCAATCATCAGCTGCTGCTGTTGCTGCTGCCGCTACGCTGCATTGCCCTTCATCCTCTTCTTTTGCCGCTGGTGCTGCTTCTGCGCTGCCCTGAGCTTCTTGCTGCAGCGCTGCTGCTGGTGTGTCACTCTCACTATCATTCTCCTCATCATCACCATCATTCTCCTCATCCTCACAGTCATTCTCATCCTCCTCAACCTCCTCGCAACTGTCTTCCACATCATCTTCTGCATTGTCTTCGTCTTCCTTCTCCCTGGTTGCAAGAGAAGCTGCTTCTTTTTCAGCTTTGTTGCTTTGGCTTTGCGCCTGCTGCTCTTTTTCTTCTGGGTCAATTTCCGCATCATCTTCTGACATATGCTCTTCTTCTGCTTCCTCTTCTTCGTCGCTTGTCTTCCCGGCCTTACATTCAGCTTAGAGAACGCTTTGAGGCTTTAAATGTGTACATCTAGGTGGGTTCTCCCCTTACCTGTCTATGGCATATTGGTCTCAGGAGATTTCCGAAAACGTAATTTCAGAAAGTGCAGATTGTGGAGTGCAGAGTTTGAGGGGTTCAGTAGGCTTGAGCAACTGATCCTTGAATCCCAAATTTGAAGGCTGCATAATTCACTACTTCTAGACTTGAAGCAGTATGCCCAACACTCATGTGCAGTCCAGCCCCTCCAATTGGCGAACAACTTTTGGTTTCCACAAACCTTTAAACTTTCTTGATCTTTGATCGGGCGCCATCAGCATCCCCCTTGTGATTAATGTAAAAACTCACCACGGTTCTGCCCGAAGAACGTGTCAGACCCTCACCCCAAAGCAAGTCAGCCAATCGAACCGACACTGTCCTCCGGCAGGATTTGCTCGCTGCCCTGCACAGCCGGAAGGGGCCAAGGAGCTCCGCTGCCCAACTTCTACATGTACAGTTTGTTTTCCTTGATGGCCATTCACATGTGTTATGGCAAACTGGTCCTCTGTGTTCAAATGGCTGCCTTTTGTCCTACTTTTTCGAGTTTACAAATGTGTCCAGTCTCTTACTGGACGAACGTTCAGGATTTTGTTGGGGTCCGACACCGACAATTTTAGCATGCGTTGAACCCCGCAGCTGAATTTGAAGCGACATATCAGCTGGAGCATTTGTACATGTAGAATCGTACTTACCCCGCGGGTGTGGAGACATTTAAAATTCGGAAAGCCCATGAGTCGAGTTGGCAAATTTACCAATAACGCTATAAATGTACTCCTTTGCTCTGCGGTGAAGAAACCAACAAAACAATTTGAACGAACAACAGCTTTCTCTGGCAGGCGCTAGCGTGGATCAAGGGGGCGTGAATTAAAGGCTATGGTTGATTGCAATTACACCCTTGAAAGAGTAACATATTTCGAAACTGTTTAGAAACTGTTGCAGCAGAGAACGAAAACGCGGCGAAGCCTTCTTTTGAATCCTGGGCCCAGAGACAGCCCGCACGATCGGCTTCAGCTTGTTCATCTTCTTCGAGAAAGGCCCAGGCCTGCAAAGCTTTAAAGGAACACACCTGCAGGTGCTTGCCCACTGCACCAAGCAAAACGCTACCGATATATCGATCCATCATCACAAAGGGCCTGGTCCCTTCAGAGCACCTCTCCGACACCAGGAAATCTGACACCAGCGACCGGAAGTTCAAGGCAATTTCATATGCCTGCGCCTTGGCACCAGGCAGGAAAAGTGGCCGATGAACGCAAGTTGGGGTGGCACAGTTAGTAAAACTGTATGCTTTAGGACTAGTGGGTACCAGAGCAAAGCAAACGACAAAGCGCAGAGGCACCCTGCAGTCCTTCAGCAAAGAGCCCGTCAGAAAGCCGAACTCTGTGTTGGCCTCCAGGAGGGCCGTCTGACGTGACCGCGTCTATGAGCGAGCAACTTTATCAGAAACACTCAACTTGAGCACAGCTCTATTTGGTTCTAGCAGCCGCTCTAGCTACAAACAATTTATGCGCCTCGATTTCTTTGCCAGTGGCGCTGTTTCTCCCAAATATCTTGAACCACTTCTTCAAGCGGTCAAAGTTGTGGTGCACCTGCTGCTGCAGCACATATAAGGTACATGCGCAAATAGTACTGTGTGCATCGCAAAACCGCGGCGCCTGTGTTTCGAGCTTGGGCTCTGCGTTTTCGATGCGTAGCTCAAGTTGGGGCATCTCTCCATGTGCCTGGTTGTAGGCACTCTAGATCTACGAATAGACCAGCACACATGGGCATGAAGCCAGGATAGGTCATATGAACCAAACTGGAAGATGGAAGACCGGCCTGCTTTTTCGATTCATTCTGAAGCTGTTGGGTCTTGAGCTTCTTCAAGTACTGCCGGTCCAACACACCAATATCCAGTAGCCAGTCCTGGCACGAGTTGGCCGACAACCCTGGGGACCATGTTGAACATTCATATGCAATGCGGGCTAAGCAGGCCAGGGTTGCATAAACTCTGGCACAGTTCTTGAGACAGCATTGCCGCTCAGCAAACTTAAATTCGCGAGCATCAGTTTCGCCAGAATCCATGGCTGCGTGCTCTAAAAGGGGACTGACGCACTAGCTAAGTAGCCAAAACGCAAAACAAGGAAACATGTCCAGCTCCAAGGCACCAGCGCACATGCAGTGTCAAATGCTGATGCAGGGCCATACAGCTAGGAGAGCCATTAATTCATATTGGAAGGTCATGTCCCCGACTTACGATGTGGCTCCGAAAATTTGATATGGCTCCCCTTGCAGCAATATAGCTCTGAATCCAAGCTGCGGGTCTAAGCACAGGGCGTTTGATTCTCCATCGAGCTCGGTTCATTGGCCATCAATGGCCATATCACTGGCCATCATTGGCCCAATCGTCCATTGCTTGATCCGGGTTTCGCAGGCCACCATGTAATGCGCCATTTAACGCATTTAATGCACATGTGCCACGGCATATATAGTTTGCGCATGTGTGTGTGTGCCACAGCATCGACTCAAAATGTTTTGTTGCAGCACACCAGCTTGGGCCATTCCATCTTCAACGGGCCATCGACGCTAGTTTCCAGGGTCGGCCCTGTTATACAGCATCGACGCTTTCTCACACCCTCGTCCCTATAGTATGCGTATTCCGAAGTCAATGGAAGCTCTGGGTTTGCTTTGGTTCTTTTTTGTTTGTTTTCCGTTGGCTGGGTGTGGTTGGTTTGCTTTGGTTCCATTGTTTATTGTTTTCCGTTTGTTTGGTTTCCGCATGGTTTGCTTCGGTTCTTGTTTTTTTTTTTTTTTTCTTCCGTTGGTTGGGTGCGGTCGGTTTGCTTTGGTTCCATTGTTTTTGTTTTCCGTTTGTTTGGTTTCCGCTTGGTTTGCTTTGGGTCTTTTTTGTTTGTTTTCCGTTGGCTGGGTGCGGTTGGTTTGCTTGGATTTTATTGTTTTTTGTTTTCCGTTTGTTTTTTTTCTGCTTGGTTTGCTTTTGTTTGTTTTCCGTTGGCTGGGTGCGGTTGGTTTGCTTTGGTTTTATTGTTTTGTGTTTTCCGTTTGTGTGTTTTCTGCTTGGTTTGCTTTGGTTCTGTTTTGTTTGTTTTCCGTTGGTTGGGTGCGGTTGGTTTGCTTTCGTTCCATTGTTTTCGGTTTTCCGTTTGTTTGGTTTCCGCTTGGTTTGCTTTGGTTCTTTTTTTGTTTGTTTTCCGTTGGTTGGGTGCGGTTGGATTTTTTGGTTCCATTGTTTTGTGTTTTCCGTTTGTTTGGTTTCCGCTTGGTTTGCTTTGGTTCTTTTTTGTTTGTTTTCCGTTGGTTGGGTGCGGTTTGTTTGCTTTGGTTCCATTGTTTTTTGTTTTCCGTTTGTTTGGTTTCCGCTTGGTTTGCTTTGGTTCTTTTTTGTTTGTTTTCCGTTGGCTGGGTGCGGTTGGTTTGCTTTGATTCCATTGTTTTTTGTTTTCCGTTTGTTTGGTTTGCACTTGGTTTGCTTTGGTCACTTTTTTGTTTGTTTTCCGTTGGTTGGGTGCGGTTGGTTTGCTTTGGTTCCGTTGTTGTGTTTTCCGTTTGTTTGGTTTCCGCTTGGTTTGCTTTGGTTCTTTTGTTTTCCGTTGGTTGGGTGCGGTAGGTTTGCTTTGGTTCCGTTGTTTTTGGTTTTCCGTTAGTTTGGTTTCCGCTTGGTTTGCTTTGGTTCTTTTTTGTTTGTTTTCCGTTGGCTGGGTGCGGTTGGTTTGCTTTGATTCCATTGTTTTTTGTTTTCCGTTTGTTTGGTTTGCACTTGGTTTGCTTTGGTCACTTTTTTGTTTGTTTTCCGTTGGTTGGGTGCGGTTGGTTTGCTTTGGTTCCGTTGTTGTGTTTTCCGTTTGTTTGGTTTCCGCTTGGTTTGCTTTGGTTCTTTTGTTTTCCGTTGGTTGGGTGCGGTAGGTTTGCTTTGGTTCCGTTGTTTTTGGTTTTCCGTTAGTTTGGTTTCCGCTTGGTTTGCTTTGGTTCTTTTTTGTTTGTTTTCCGTTGGTTGGGAGCGGTTTGTTTGCTTTGGTTCCGTTGTTTTTGGTTTTCCGTTTGTTTGGTGTCCGCTTGGTTTGCTTTGGTTCTTTTTGTGTTTGTTTTCCGTTGGTTGGGTACGGTTGGTTTGCTTTGGTTCCATTGTTTTTTGTTTTCCGTTTGTTTGGTTTCCGCTTGGTTTGCTTTGGTTCTTTTTTTGTTTGTTTTCCGTTGGTTGGGTGCGGTTGGTTTTTTTGGTTCCATTGTTTTTTGTGTTTTCCGTTTGTTTGGTTTCCGCTTGGTTTGCTTTGGTTCTTTTTTGATTGTTTTCCGTTGGTTGGGTGCGGTTGGTTTGCTTTGGTTCCGTTGTTTTGTTTTCCGTTTGTTTGGTTTCCGCTTGGTTTGCTTTGGTTCTTTTTTTGTTTGTTTTCCGTTGGTTGGGAGCGGTTTGTTTGCTTTGGTTCCGTTGTGTTTTGTTTTCCGTTTGTTTGGTTTCCGCTTGGTTTGCTTGGTGTGCATGTGGACGGGTCGAAGGTGATTGTCCAGAGGGGCGTTGCAGGGATACAGAGATGGAGCAACCCACAATTGATTAGGCTAGCCACATGTTTGTGTGTTCGCTTGATGTCCGTTCCCCATCCATGCTACGATGGAGGTGTGCGTTCGGTTCATGTTGCTTTCCATGCAGTTGACAATCATGATTGTTTCATGGTGTGTCGTGTTACCTTCCGTGTCCCCGCTGTTCCCATGCCATACATCATTGATGACTCGTTGTATTTGATGCTGCTTATGTCACATCTGTGCGATTTTCCGATGAACAGGCCAACGCGGGTCTGGCAGGTTACTCTTTGGAAGTGGCCCAACCTTTCTGAGATCTTTACCTTTCAGGACAAGGAAGCTGTTGGCACAGAAGGTCATCAATGTGATCTTTGGAAAGAAGGGACCGACCCTGTATGGCGGTCTGTTCCTGGTGGTTTCCTATGAAAAGACACCCGTGCCTCAGGGTCCCAGGGTTTCCGCCCTATGTGTCAAGCATCCGTTTTTTTTTTTGCTTACCCCCGAAGTGCCTGGCCCTGGAATAGAGGAATGATTTGTTCCGCTACTCCAGAAGTGTGCAAGTGTAGCTGCCTGAACCCTCAACATACTCAGCTAAAACATGGGGGCGATTGCGATTTAACCCAACCCAACATTTTGGTTGGTGAATTCCAACTCTTTGGGTAGTTTGAGGGGTTGGACGGCACGTGGTGCTGTTGATTCTTTGGCTTCGTACGGTCGGCGGTCTGGAAGATGATCTCACAGTCGTCTAAAGTAAACGCATGTTATCTGGGGGATGCGCAGATTGGATGCATTTCAAGACTTTCGCACATTGGGAGCAAACACCATTCAAGCCAAAGCGAATGGCTCTGTTTCGCAGTCCATTTGTGCATGCCCCTACTTTTGCCCCCCTGCGCAGCCCAGCGAAATAGTGGCTGCATTTGCATGGGGTTCAAAATGAATCCGCAAGATCCCTGTTTTAGATGCTGGTGGTGTCCCTTGTAGTTCTGTCCTAGCCTGGTTGTTGTTGGGAAACAATTTACATTTTGCTGATTGTGGTTTAGTGGGAAATCCCCACTTAACTGCTAAAGTTTAAATTTTTGCTCCCCTTCCAACGTCAACCAAGCTAGGGGGCGGCTTAAATTGGGGGGCCCCCCGTTTTAAACAGCCCAGAATCGGGAACACACGCAAACGCCTTGATGTCTTCGACCAGCCGAACAGATCCTCGATGTCGGCTGGAACAAGCTGCAGGGCGAGTTTCCCGGCTGGCTATGCAACATGAAGAAGCTCAAGATTCTATCACTGCGCTGGGCTCAGATACCCCCCAATCCAACCCCAAGATGGAATACTTTACACTTTGTTGGACCGATTTTGTGGCCGCCAAGTTCTATCCTTCAAAAATCGATCATGCCGATGATTTGAATGGGTGCGGGTTCCCAGGTGTCCAATGGAGGGGTCTTCCACTGAAAGCCCCAGCCTCTGGGTGCACCAAGTTCCTTGTGCCCGGAGCCCTAGGGTTCAACGCTCATCAAAAGAAAGGTTGACCCAATGGATCGCAATCCCTTGGTTATATGAACGAGGATTCCCAAATGTAGTTGTCCGAAGGCTTGCAAAAGACCAATGCGGCCATACTGCATTTCCAGACTCGCATGATTTGATAAATGAGAACTGAGAAATTGTTTGAATGGCCTGCCTGAACCAGGCTTCTCGGGATTCCTTGTTCTTCGGGCCTCTCAGAACAGGGAGGTCATTTGTTGCCACCTTTTGTGGATCCGAATGATCGAAATCCTCGTAGTGAAGGATTCCTTTCCTGACAAAAGCTGGCAAAAAGACACTCCTGTCCTGAGAGACCCATGTGGATGATCGCAATCGCTTGGCAAACAAGTGTGGTTATATCAACCCCACCATTGTTTGAATGGTGGCCTGCCTGCTGCAACCCGGGGAGTTGGGGAGAGGCTTCTGGGGATTTTTCTTGCTCAGGACCTCCAATCGGCTTTTTGGCCGCCTGCCAAGCCTGGCGAACATGACCTCCCTGGAGGTGCTGTCCTCCGCGATGACTCGCTTCAGCGGGCCGCCGCTTGTTCGGCAAGCCCCGGTTGGTCCTTTTGTCGGGAGGCCCGGGGTTCGGGGCGAAGACTTGCTGGGAGTTCAGCCTCCAAAACTTGCTCATTTTTGACACACCTCAGCCATGGCATAGCTCCCTGCGCCTCCTGCTCACATACAAGTTGTCACCCCACCAGTGCCTGAACCCGTGTCAGGTTCACCGATCAGTCCCTCCAATCGGCTGAGGCTCCCGGCGCTGGCGGGCAAGCTCCAATTCGTGAAGCTGGGGGGCAACCGATTCGAGGACCGAAAAAAACCTCTGCCCGGCTTTGGTTTCCGCGGTTTCGGCGGTTTTGGCGCTTTGGGTTCCATGGAGGGTTTTTTGGTGGGGTGGGGCAGACGTTTTTTTGGCCAGCCCACTCAGGGAGTTTTTGGTTGTTTACGGTAGCATGGGGGTGTTCACCAAAACCTAGAAGTGCAAATGGGGTCCTTTCGTTGACTGGGGTCTTCTCCGTTTTAGGGTCTGAGCAGAGGAGGTTTGCTGTTTCCGGGCCAAGTTTCAACCTGGTGTGGAAATCAGCCCCGGTTGCATGGCAGACAGTTTCGCCGTGGCCAAGCTGGCCCGAGACGCAATCGCCCTCTCTCATGAGGGCTGACACGTATGGCCCGCTATGCAGCAGACATAGCAATGGCATAGCACATAGCAGCAGTTTTATCAAACACGTTTCGACTTTGCATTCGCATATCGCAAAAGGGCCGCCAGTGCGCTTTCGCACTGGTAGCGGAGCTTGCTCCGTGGCCCGCGCCATGGCTGGCGGGGATGCCGTTCCATCCCGGGCTTTCTGGAGGGATGATGAGATCATCTGCGATCGGGACGGCATCCCGCACTTCACCGGGGTCCAGCCGCACCTCATGAAGGAGTACCGGAGGAGGGTGCTTTTCGCCTTCAGTCACCTGGAGGGAGATGGCAAGGATGAAGGGCTGATCTGAAGAAGAAACAGCAGCGCTTTGCCAAGTGCCTGATCGATGGGCTCCACGGAGAGGCTGGGAGAGCGGTGCAGAACTTGGTGATGGACAGCACGAAGCTGAAGAAGGTCGGGTCTTCGCGGCGCTTCAGAGCATCGAGCGCTAATCGGTGCACCGCCGACGTGGACAGCCGATCGACCAGTACCTCAGGCAGAAGAAGCAGGACTGGGCAGATTTGCAGGACCTGGATGAGACCTTTGCTATGTCCAGTGATCTGCTGGCCTACTTCACTCTGAAGGGCTGTGGTTTGTCCCGCGAGGACAGACGAGCCATCCTGCTGGCCAACAAGACCGCCTACAACCAGGAGGGCATCGAGCAGGCGCTGCGGGTATCCTGCTTCGACCTGCACGAGAAGGAGAAGGGCGTGAGTTTTCACCGCAGGCAAGGGGCGCGGCAAGCCCTACGCCCACCTGGTGGAGGAGGCTCAGATGCCGGAGGAGGAAGAAGATGATGGCCAAAGCCCATCGGTGGAGATCATCGAAGAGGCTGACCTCTGGCATGATGGCAGACCTACTGGAGCGTTTGGAGAGCTTCTACCGCGGGGAGGCTGTGTTGAAGAATGGGCTGCGCCAAGCAGTTCTTGAGGTTGCGGCTCGGCCAAGACATCCCGAGAGGCAAATGGATGCATGAGCCAGAACCTGGATCCTGCAAGTCCAACAGCGGTGACCTTTATATGTACTACATGGAGGAGGCTGCATTCCCGTTGCTTTACGGCGAGATCGCCTATGAGGTCGAGGTGTCCCGGGGCAAGGGCTTCACGTTGCAGAAGGACCGCGGGATTATTCGTGGAGACCGACAAGGGCAACTACCAGATCGGCGGCGGAAGGAGCTGGATCGGACCGAGGTTTGGCTGAGGGCTCAGGACCGCCGCACCTGGGCTGCTCTGAAAAGAGACTACACTCTGGCGGAGGAGTTCGTTACGGGCTTCCAGCGGTCGATGAGTCCTTCTGCAAATATTCGTAGACCGACCGAGCATCTGTGACGTATGCCCGAGGTCAGCTTCTCCCACTGCTGGAGGTCCAGGTCTTCATGAAGGGCTTCATGAAGTAGCACCGCCAACCAGTCTCCAGCCTCCACTGCTTCCGCCAAGTGTGCTGCCTCCGCCGCTAAAGTACTTCGGCGCACCCGCTTTGTCTGAGACGACTGAAAAGACAAAATGTTGGCGCGCACCGTCTCTCCTCTGAGAACGCCCTCGTTGGCCAGCAGGAGGAAGTACCCACCAACGCTGCGATACTTCATGGACTCGTCGTGCTCGGGGGTCCCATTGGCAATCCGCTAGGTGGATGAGAACTGCCGTCATCCGGCCAGTAGCGCATCCGGAAGTTGGCTGCCCGCTTGACCTGGGTGATGCGCTGCCGGAGTCTCCAGGTCAGCCACGCAGGGTTCAGCCTTGCACCTCTGAATGCAGCCATTCTCATAAGCCAGATCACACCGCAGCTGCCGCACGATCCAGTTCAGCTCTCCGACCAAACTCTCCAATTGCTTCTTCTCCTCGTTTGTGAGCTTCGCCTCCAACTGCTTCTTCCTCTCGTTGGAGATGTGCAGCTTCTTCATGTTCAGCGCGTAGTTGGCCATGCTGACGTCGATGCTGCCGTCGTCATGCTGCTTCACCTCGCGCCCTCGGAAGATGAAGTTCTTCACGTGGTTGGTGGCGAACTCCAGGGCCTTAGACGAACGTGCGAAGGCCTTGTCGAAGTAATCACTTGCGACGCCACCCTCCAGGTCGTCCACATGCGTGACGAGGATGCCCTTTAGCTCTTGATTTACCCGCAGGTAGAACAGGGCAGGCTCCAGTCTGCTCTCCTTCTTCCAGCCGTCGCTGATGAGGTGCTCCTTCAAAGCCAGCCAAAACAATCTTGCCGCCTCGGAGAAGCCATAGATGGCTTTCTTCGCCTTCAAGAGTTGAGACCTGGTAGTCCACCACGAGGTTGCTCCAGGTAAACCTCCCTTCCAACATCCTTCCCTGAGAAGTATACAGGCGTTCTTGATGTCCTTGGACAGCAAGATGAACTGCATGTAGGAGCAAACGCTGAGGCACAAACCTCTCTGCAAGATGCGAGGCCGTAGGAGCATCCCGCCAGTACTGCCCCAGAGATCTGTCCTTGAAACCCTGAACCACCAGTCGGGACTTTGCCAGGAAGTCGGCGTTGTGGATGCTCTCGTTCTTGTTTGTTCTCACCCATCTTGTTGTGATGATGAGCATCGCATGCGGCCTTTGACATCCAGGCCTTCCATTCCTTCTCGTCGGAACAGCCCGGGCCGTTGAAAAGCTGCTGCTGTTCTGCTGGTAAGTCATGAAGCTTCGCCTCTTTCTGGCCCTTCTTCTGTCCGGCAGGTTGGCCTCCCGGCGCTGCCGCCAAAGCATGCTCGCCATCCGTCAAGGCCAGGTAAGTCGTTGCGCTTGACACCAAAGAGGAAGTCCTCCTGTTCAAGGCCGGCTTTCTGAAAGGCTGTCTGGTTCCGCACGTAGTTAGCGATCGCCTGGGTTTCGAGAAAGTATGGCTCCTCGAAAACCTTCATGGCGAAGGACGCACTCTCTTGTCCAGGAACTGGCCGCTTGGCTGCTCTCTCCATCGCCTCGTGGTCCGGGTTCATCTCCTCATCTGGCAGAACCGAAGGTTGTCCAGCGGGAGTTGCCTGCTGGTAATCATCAATCTCCGCGGCAAACTCGGGTCCGACCGGAATCTCCACACCTTCTCGTTCCAAAATGGGAGGCGTTGGAGTTGATGCCGCCCATTGCTTCTTCCGCTGCGCATCCCTGCCTTTGAAGAAATCCAGATCTTCTGACTCCTCGGCTTTCTTCTCTGCTGGCGCCTCCTCTGGCTGCTGCGGCTGCTGCTGCGTCATCTCCTAATCGGCGTCGGTGGGCTCGTAACTCCTCATCGCTGTCCTTTTCCACCGGAAAGCCTCCTTGGGAGGGCTTTGGACTCTTCCGAATCCAGGAAACCAGCTCCACCTGAAGCTGGCATCGTATCCATCAGCTCGTTCTCGGTACTGCATAGTAGTCCAAGCTTCCACCTCCCGCTCATTCGCATGAGCCAGCTGCCCAAACAGCGCCACGTAGAGCTGACGTGACTGTTGTGGAAGAGGTCGCGCCTGAGAGCTCGGAGCCATGTTGGTCCATTGCTCCCATCTGGTACTTCCAAAGTCGAGTGGTAGTGCAAGAGGATCTCCATGTGGTTGGGGCTTCCTCATCCTTGGAGCTGTTGTGGACACAGGATGAGGCGAACATCTCACCCATTCCTTGCCCAAATCGCCGTCGAGCTTCATCACCTGCCAATCACCAGCCATCATGTCTTCCAGGGTCCGGGCAAGAAGCACTCGTAGCTCCTCACCCTTCTCCAACGTCCATAATCCTCGCTGAAGCTGTCTTGTCCTCGCTCCCGAGGATCTGGCTGTGAACTTGCTGCTGCCGCTGGAGTACTGGGTGCTGCCACACCGGGGGCCGGAGTCCCAGGTTGCACCAGAGACTGATCCCATTCCGCCACCGGCGCCTTTAACTTGAAATGGTGCGTCCCGTCCAGGGCTTCTCCAATTGCCGATGAGCATTCTCGGGTCTCGTCCAATCATCCTCCAGCTGACCTCCGCCGTGTAGGTGAGCCACCGTCCGCCGCGAAGTACTCGGCAATCCGGCCACCCGCTGTGTGAACAAAGCTTGCCGTGGAACTTCATGAATGCGGATGACCTGGTCCTTACCTTCAACCATCCAGTGATCTCCGGACCATGGTTCCTCCGCCTCTGTCTCTTCATCCAACTCCGTGGGCGATGCCGCCTCAACTGAAGGCATCTCTTCGTCCTCTTCATCCTCCGCGGCATTCCCGAAGTTGTTGCCAAGCCCAGCAGCCACGAAGTCAATCTTCATGCTCTGAACCAGCCCTTGACAAATGGCACGACATAGTTCCTTGGGGTAGGGTACGCCTGAGACTTGCCACACCAGCCGCTGACCAACTCCGCTAAGCAGATCATAACCGTCAAGAAGGTCGAGAGGTTGTGAGTTCGTCCAGCCTGCTCACCCCGAAGTGTCCACCGTAGGGCTCGAAGACCAGCCACCACATCCACGGACAAGCGGATGGCAATTGAGGGCGCCTTGGTCAGGGAGACTGTCAGGAGACCCAATGTCCACGTGAGGTGGATTGACGGGGACAGAACATGGCTGATGTCTTGACCAAGGCGAATCGCGACAAGACAAGCCTGAAGACTTTTCTTCGTGAAGGCCAAGCCAACTTTGTCAGCTGAAGCGAGCTCAACATTCCCGGCGGTCAGCCGACCCCAGGCAGGAAGAGACGCGGCAGCGGCGGAACGCCGCAAGCAAGGCGAGAGCAGCTGGCGCAGGAGGTGGCAGCTGAAGACTCAGAGGACAGCCAGGTCCACGGCGACAAAGAAAAATAATGAGTCAGTTTCGCCGTGGCCAAGCTGGCCCGAGACGCAATCGCCCTCTCTCATGAGGGCTGACACGTATGGCCCGCTATGCAGCAGACATAGCAATGGCATAGCACATAGCAGCAGTTTTGTCAAACACGTTTCGACTTTGCATTCGCATATCGCAAAAGGGCCGCCAGTGCGCTTTCGCACCTGGCTTAAACCAAGCGGTTTGATCCACTTCTCTGAAGGGAGGGGCTGCTTGAACCACCTCCTTTTGGTTGCCCTTTAAACCTTAAAGGGAACATCGGGGATTGTTTTGCTGAAACCAGTTTGTGTCGATTTGCTCCTCGAAAGAACGCTTTAATGGTCATCCAGGGATCTCCACGTTGTGAAGCGGGTGAATTTCGACCTCTTTGTAGTTTGCCTCACAGGGGCCATTGGCTGATTGTTAGAACCAATTTGGTCCAATGGAGGGTACCCTGGCAAGGTGGCCATGGTCCATTTGTCTCCAGCAAGTTTGCCGCCAACCAAGTTTGTTTGAATAACCAAGCCACGGTTGAAGCAACAGTGGCTTGATGCAAAAGTGGGTTTTAACAAGGTGGTGTAAAGAAACCATGGTTCTTTCACCATGGTTTAAACAAAGATGACAAGAGGTTGAAAGATAGCAAGAGGTAGTGACAAGCACAACTGTTTGGGGTTGGGTGGATCCATGTTAGGTTTGTTTCAATTAGCAGGTTGGGGTTGGGTAGGGGTTAGATACGGATTCATGTCTAGGTCCCCCAGCTAGGTGCCCTTTTACACTTTCTTTTTTTGGGGGTACTAAAAAAGACAAAAATAGAAAAGAAACGGTACCCTTATTCTAACCTCTCAAATCTGGAGGACCTACCTGGAGTCTCCCTGACCCCTAGAAAAGGGGTCATGACCCCTCAATTTTGAGTAACCCCATTTTTAAAGGGTCAGAAGGAGACTCCATGTATACGTACGAAAAATAGACCAAAAACAAAAAAGAAACGGACCTAGAAACCTCTAGGTTTGGATTCATGTCTATGGCTGTCTCAGGGTCCTCTGCCGGAGCTGGGCTCTGAGCTCTTCTCCCTGGACCTCAGCTCCAATCGCCTCACCGGACCCCTGCCGGCGCCGGGGCAGATCCACTGGTCTAGGGGACCAAAAAGCCACCCGCTTTTGTGGTTGGCTTCAAAGGGAATCGACAAGGAAAGAATGGGGAAGGTACCCCTAGAACTTCGGGTCTTTTGGGGGGCCCAAACAAACGGAGGCGGACATCTTCGAGGGGGGGTTCATCACGCCATATAAGCCAACCTTAAAAGGTGGCTCTGGATTTACTGCGTTTTGAGCTGGTGTGTTGCATTTTTTGTTGTATCGGAGCCCGTCGAAACGAAGCGATGCCGTTGTGCTGCATTCGTACTGAAATTAGATTCAGAAGTGTTAGAACTTGTCACCCCAAAGAATCAGAGAATTTCATGCCTTGCCAACATTCAAAGCCCAGCGACACTTCCAGCAAAAGTGGCATCAGCATATGATTGAGGATGTGTCCGGTAGAAATCTCTTGGTTAAGATCTTTCCCCCCCCTTTCCCTGCTCAGATCCTTTCCCGCCTTTCCCCCCTAAGGCCTTTCCGCCCCTGAGATCTTCTCCCTTTTCCTCCCTAAGATCTTTTGCCATTTTTCCCTGTTGAGATCCATTCCCCCTTTCCCCCCAAAGGCTCTTTCTCCCTCTGTATTTTCCCTTTTCCTCCCTGCGATGTTTTCCCCCCTCTCCCTGTTGAGATCCTTTCCCTCCTTTCCCCCCCTACGGCCTTTCCCCCCGCTGAGATCTTCTCCCTTTCCTCCCTCAGATCTTCCCCCCCCCCTTTTCCTTCCTGAGGCCTTTCCCCCCCTGAGAGCTTCTCCTTCCTTAGATCTTTCCCCCCTGTCCCTGTTGGCCTTTTTTCCCCCAGATCTTCTCCCTTTCCTCCCTAAGATCTTTTCCACCCCTTTCCCTGTTGAGATCATTTCTCCCCTTTCCCCCCTAAGGCCTTTGCCCCCAGATCTTCTCCCTTTCCTCCCTAAGATCTTTCCCCCCCTTTCCCTGCTCAGATCCTTTCCCCCCTTTCCCCCCTAAGGCCTTTCCCCCCCTGAGATCTTCTCCCTTTTCCTCCCTAAGATCTTTTGCCATTTTTCCCTGTTGAGATCCATTCCCCCTTTCCCCCCTAAGGCCCCTTTCTCCCTCTGAGTTTTCCCTTTTCCTCCCTGCGATGTTTTCCCCCTTTCCCTGTTGAGATCCTTTCCCTCCTTTCCCCCCTACGGCCTTTCCCCCCGCTGAGATCTTCTCCCTATTCCTCCTTAAGATCCTTTGCCTCCTTTTTGCGTTGAGATCCTTTCCCTTCTTCCCTTTAAGGCCTTTCCAGATCTTTTCCCTTTTCCTTCCTAAGATTGTTTCCCCCCTTTCCCTGTTGAGATCCTTCCCACCCTTTCCCCCCCCCTGAGAGCTTCTCCTTTTTCCTTCCTTAGATCTTTCCCCCCTTTGCCTGTTGGCCGTTTTTCCCCCAGATCTTCTCCCTTTCCTCCCTAAGATCTTTTCCACCCCTTTCCCTGTTGAGATCATTTCTCCTTTCCCCTCTAAGGCCTTTGTCCCCAGATCTTCTCCTTTCCTCCCTCAGATCTTCCCCCCCCTTTCCTCCTTAAGATCTTTCCCACCCTTTCCCTGTTGAGATCCTTTCCCCCCTTTCCCTCCCAAGGCCTTTCCCCCCCCTGAGAGCTTCTCCCTTTTCCTTCCTAAGATCTTTTCCACCCTTTCCCTGTTGGCCTTTCCCCCCTTTCCCTCCCAAGGCCTTTCCCCCCCCTGAGAGCTTCTCCCTTTTCCTTCCTAAGATCTTTTCCACCCTTTCCCTGTTGGCTTTTTTTCCCCAGATCTTTCCCCTTTCCTCCCTAAGATCTTTTCCACCCCTTTCCCTGCTGAGATCCTTTTCCCCCTTTCCCCCCTAAGGCCTTTCCCCCCTCTGAGAGCGTCTCCCTTTTCCTTCCAAAATCTTTTCCCTTTCCCTGTTGGGCGTTCCCCCCTAAGTCCTTTTCTCCCAAATCTTCTCCCTTTCCTCCCTAAGATCTTCCCCCCCCCCCCCTTTCCTCCCTAAGATCTTTCCCACCCTTTCCCTGTTGAGATCCTTTCCCCCCTTTCCCTCCCAAGGCCTTTCCTTTTTTGAGAGCTTCTCCCTTTTCCTTCCTAAGATCTTTTCCACCCTTTCCCTGTTGGCCTTTTTTCCCCAGATCTTCTCCCTTTCCTCCCTAAGATCTTTTCCACCCCTTTCCCTGTTGAGATCATTTCTCCCCTTTCCCCCCTAAGGCCTTTTTGCCCCAGATTTTCTGCCTTTCCTCCCTAAGATCTTTCCCCCCCTTTCCTCCTTAAGTCCTTTTCCCTGAGTTCGTCTCCGGCTTTTCCCCCCCAAGATCTCCACCCTTCTCTTCCCAAAGTCTTTTTCCCCCTTTCCCGCCCCTTAGGGCCTGTTCCCCCCGAGAAAGATTTCCCTTTTCCTCCCAAAGATCTTTTCCCCCCTTTCCCCCTGAAGGCATTTTTTCCCCAGATCTTCTCCCTTTCCTCCCTGAGATCTTTCCCCCCCTTTCGCTGTTGAGATCCTTTCCCCCTTTCCCCCCTTCATTTCCTTCACCAGCATGGGCAACATCCCCAGCATCACTTACATCATCCGCATCCTTGGCAGGCGCTGATGCGGATGATGCAGGTGATGCTGGCGATGTGCCGCTGGAGCTGCTAAGGATGCGAAAGCGCACCCGGGGGGAATCGAACGCCCCAATGTTTTTGACAAACTGAGTTGCGCAAGCCCGCGCAATGAACAGATTTAGTGAAGCGTCTTCGAATCACCGCGTGGTACGTGGACCCCCCCCCCGCAAACCTCTGGGTAACAGGTAACGAGGTAAGGAGCATTTTTTGTGTCCAACACGCCGTCTGTTGTCGGCGGATTTCTGGAGTTCCTTGCACTATGAAAGACTCACGATGAAACGGTCTAGGGAAAGTGATAGAGTCTGACAGGATGTGGGTTATCTCTTCATCTCCTCTCTCTTCAACCTTTCCTTTCCATCTCCCATCTATCACGCCAGAACCCACTCCAAAAGCATTCTTAAGGATCTGGAGGGTACTGGGAGAAGGAATAACAACAGCAGAAGTCTTGTCCATCCGCTGGCCAGTTCTTTCCAGCGGAGACAAATGATTTCCTCTTCCTTCATCCACTCTTCTCCCTCTGTTCTCTCGTTAGCTCGCGCTATGTCTTTTCCTTATCTACCTTCATCCTGTCTCGCCTATATGATAGTGTTGAAGAGAGAAAGTGGCTAGACAAAGAGAATGAAGGTAGAGGAAAGATATATAGAAAGAAGAAGTGAATGGCTAATCTCTTTCACCTCTCCTCTTTTTTTTCTCTTCACCCTCTCCTATCTCCCTTCGTTCGTGCGTCTTGGATCTCAGAGACAGAACGTCTTGCCTGAAGAAGCTGAGTGACGGCAGCCTCCGCGGTCATGCCCTGCACCACAATGAACCACGCGCACAGCATAGCCGAGCTTCGATTGATGCCCCCAACGCAGCGCATCAAAATGTTGCGGGGCTCTCCAGCTTGAACGTGTTCTTGTCGAAGCTTCCACAACCTGCTTCAAGTGGGCAAGCAAGCATCGAAGAGCGCGATTGCTCTGTACTCAAAGCTTTGCCGTACACGTTTTTACGTGTGTCCTTGAGCGACTGATAAGCTTCGGTGTTGCAAGCTCTTTGCACGTGTTGCTCCGTGCAAGCGCTCGGCCCAAGAGTTCAGTGCAAGTTGCTCTGCGTGTGCAAGTGCTCTGTGCAAGTTGCGCTGCGCAAGCGCTCTGCGCAAGTGTGCTGCGCAAGCTCGAAGCAAGTTTCCATGAGCTCTGCCAGCCGAAGCCTTCTGACAGCGTACTTCGTGCAATACTTTCGACCCTAAAAGTTGCGATCTTCCATCCGGAGCCTGTCTAAAAGTGTACTTCGCGTAATACTTTTTCGTACTAGTTGCGATTTTCCAGCCGAAGAATCGAACATTGTACTTTGCATACTACTTTCGTACTTGAAAGTTGCAATTTTTCAGCCCACTTCGCGAGTTGGTTTCGCGCCGCGGAGACCAAGCAGGATTCGAGCCCGGGGCTGCTCGCCTCCAAGAGCAGGTGCCCAAACCACGAGACAAACTTTCAAGCCCGCTTTTTTACTAGCGTTTCACGCGCCAATCCCTGCAGAGGGTCGTGCATTCAACTCAGAATTCGTAAAACGCCCACAGGCTTCCGCAGAGGGTCGCGGGCACTTCAAAATCATAGAAACCCCAACAGTTTTTCAACATCGACCACGCCAATGCCCGCAGAGGGTTGCGCGCACCTCAGAAATCGCAAAACGTCCACAGTCTTTGCACGTCCGCGTCGACCACGCCAATCCCCGCAGAGGGTGTCATTTTCGCAGAGTGGGTTCGGTCCCGCCGCACCGCCTTCAGAGACTGCCAATTACTTATACGTCTCGTGCGAGCTTTCTCGTGCTAGTTGGCTCGTGCAAATCAGGCTGTGCGATTTATCGTGCTAGTTGGCTCGTGCAAGTGTGGCTGTGTGATAAGGTTGGCAATTTTTTCGGAAGAACCCTTCGCTACTTGTCTCTCACGCCATAGCATTCTTGAGTGGTGCTGGCTTTTTGAGTTTGCGCCATCGGGATCAGGGCGTTGGAAACTGCCCAGCTTAGCTTGCGCGGTGACCTGTGGATCCTGTACGTTCCCTCCAGTCACCTGTTCAACTGGCCACTTTGTGGCCATTGGCCAGTGCTGCTTGTTTGTTGTTCTCGCCTACCTGTAATGCTGGTCTATCCAACATCTTCAGCAACCCCAAGTTGCCACTACTGTCAACGAGCCGGCTCTTGTGGTTGGAGCCACCACGAGCTGGCGGCCTTCGTCCAGGTGACTGTGTGCTGGTGAAGTACGACGCTGGCAAGGGCTTGTGGCACTGCCGGATCTTGCTCAGGATCCAGGACACCGGCGACATTTACACACCAGATCTACTTCTTCAACAGAGGTGCTGGCTGGTGGAAGGGGAGCGAGCGCATCGTGTAGTGCTCAAGCCAGCCGAGCCCGAGCGCCAACCAACCCAGCTAACTTTGGATTTGGCGGGCCGGTCGACGCTGGCGGCTTGCACTTGGATGGCTTGTGCCATTGGTCTTTTAGAAAGCAATCAAAACGGCCGGATTTTCAGCGCAGCCTGTGCAAGTTCGACCTGACTGTGGCCGGATATGTGGACAACCTTGCAGTTTTTAGGCCTGGCCAAGATCAGCAGTTTTCTGAGAGGCTTTGGGCTGACGGTGCACGAGGAAGAGCTTTTACAAAGACCGGCGTGCAGTGGCAAATTGCTTCAACTTTTGTTGGGTCATATCACTTGGGCCCTTATGAGGAAGAGCTTGTGGAGACCAAAAAGAACTTCCTCCATTTCATGGAGAAGTACAACAAGGATCCAAGGACAGCTCATCCTAAATTGACAGAGTCAACGTTGAGGTTCTCGCGTACTGCAAAGAAACGCTAACGAAGTGCGGTGTTTCTTTGTCAGAGATGATCGGGCTCCCTTTCACCCGTGAAGAAGTGGAGGTCCGGCAGCCCCTCGATTTCGCCCCCGTCAACCCAGCCGAGTTTGCAACTTCAGGTGAGCCTTCCGGTGCTGATGTTTCCGAAAGTGTTCGCCCGGCGCAAGCCGGTGCAAAGGCGGCTGCGGTGGCACAGAGGGACGAGGCGGCAAGCAGACCGGTACCACTCGACTCCTACGGGAGGAACGTGCCTGGAGGCCACTACGACTGCTGGGTGTATAGTATTCATGATGGCGTGAAGTATGTCGACTACGGTGAGGGCCCCAAGAGACTCGACATCATCAAGCAGCCCTCTTTCGATTACGACCCTTCTGTCAGGAGAATCAGCAACGAGTACCACAGTTCCCTGACGTGCATCTCCAAGATCCTCCGTGGTCGTGGAACAGAAGGATGCGGGTACGTGATGGATGAGGACGGCTACATGGACCTCGAAGACCTGGGACTCGCGCTTCGCAAGGAGCTGCGACATCCCATTCCATGGAATATTCAGAATATCATGGACATCTTCAAGCTGGACAAAAAGCAGAGGTTCATTGCGCTTGGTTGCCCGGACGCAGGCCGGTGCGGAGACGTCCCATGTTCGCATTGGCTTTTCAAGGTGAAGAATGCGAGAGAGCCTCATTGGCACACGTCCATCCCGATGCCAACCTCGAAGAAGAAGAGTTCTATTTTCGAGGAGAATGTCACCAAGGGCCGTGGGAAGTCTGGTCTTACAACCGCTCCACAACTTACTGCACTTTGCTTAGCCACCGGCTCCAAGGTCGCCGTTCGATGGGTGCCCAGCGAGCTGAACGTTGCTGATAGACCATCGCGTGCTGTTGCACGGTGGGACGGGCAAGGGCTACGCCGTTGGCGGGCGCACGAAACAAGGACTTGCAGAGGAGGGCGCAAGTTGGTGCAACCAAGAAGGGGACGCTCAACACCGTGGCGGCGCAGGCGGCCACAAGCCTGGGCCTCGCCTTCCTGGAAGCGCGCAGCGTGCGGACCCCCACGCTCCTCGACTACCAGCGGCGGATGGAGCGCATCACACACTGGCTGTTCGAAGAAGGACGCATGGTGGTGACCCACGCGGAGCTCGAACGCCATACTGCTCGTGGCCAAGAAGGGCTTGGAGACGACGGTGTCAAGACCTTGGCAGCCACGAAGTTCTTCATGCCAGCTTGGGCAAAACAGGGTGCTCACCCACTGCCTTTAGCAGCCCGAGCTCTGAAGGGTTGGGGGCTAACGTCGCCGCCGCAAATGTTGTTGTTGTTGGTTCTGGGAAAGTGTCAATCTTCGTTTCGCTTACCATTCAACGTATGATCCCCTGTTTTTTTGCAAACTGTGCCACACCCCTCCGCACGAACCTTTTTCGCTGGCTTCTGTCAGTGCGATGCTTGGTGAAAAAGGCACACCCGGGTGCAAGCCTGGTTTTCGCAGCCGGATAGTGATTTGCAACATGTGTGTTCCGGCATTCGCGGCCAACGCAGCCGCTCTTGCAAACACCAAATTCCTAGGGCCAGGATCCTCGCAGCAACTCACTTGGCCCAACGTTACCCTCCCAAGTTTTGTGTCGCTGCTGCAGCAGCCCTTTTTCAGGCTGCTGACGCCCTTCTTACTTTCAAGTTGCGTTCTTTGTTCGGCTACAGATTCAAGCTCTGCCAAAGTTCTTTGCGGCGATGCGCCAGTCCTTTTAAGGCTAGGCAGTTAGGGAGGGCCAGGCACTGTCTCAGATGCAGAATGCACCTTGTCCCCTTTTGGTTTCAGAGCCTGCGCCTGTGCCTGAACCCAGATCAAACACTGCGCGGCAACCAACCCCCACAATTCGCCAAGGTCAAATCCCCCCACTCGGCCCAGCAAACTCGTTATTTCTATTCTGTGACAAGGAGAGACAAGAACAAATGCAAACAACCATGTGCATCATAGATTCTGGAGGGTTTGCATGACATGTCTGAAAACTCCGGGTTTTCAAAAAGCACTGCAAAACATTGGCCTTTATAGTGTCCCTTCCTGCAAAGAATGGCACCCATTTTGTGGAAAACTATGGACGGACAAAATCCGCCTAACGCACCAGTTGGTAGGTCTATACTGGCTCAACCAGTATTCTGGTGGACTGTCCGTCCATAGTTATGAAATGTTGGGAAAACGAATCGCTTGAAGACCAGGGAAAAACCTTGCGGAAATCAGGCCAACATGAGTCAGCATTGGAGCAGCACGTCTTTGTTTTCCCCAAGCAGTGTTGATTGTGGGGGTTCTTGGTTTGGCATTGGGGTCATACGTGCAGAATTTGGTTGACTGGGCAATTACTTGGTTTGGCCATTCGAAAAAGCTCAATGCCTTGGCGGAACTTTGTTGCTGTTGAATCATAACTGGCTAAACGTATTCTGAACCTGTACTTTTTCTTGACAAGGGGACTGGCACTCGGAATTCGTTGTTTACCCATCGCTGGTTTGTTTCCCACCCACGAACATACATAAAACGTTACATGATATATGTTGTCCGTTGACACTTAAGTAAACATATGCGGATCGCCCACACTCCAACTTTTCTAAGAGCGGTGGATTCTTGGAAGCTGAGGCGCTGCCGAAATCCTTGAGCACGTTGGACCTTTCTTCGAACAATCTTTCTGGGGAGATCCCGGTGTCTCTGGCAGGGCTACGACAGCTGACTGCCCTGTATCTCGCAGCTTGGTTTTCAGTCATGGGCTTCCAAAATGATTCCAAAAGGACTCTGCACATAAGCGTTGGAAGTCCAAGGAAGTTTTTGGAAGGTCCGGTTTCGGCATTCCATGAAGATGACCAATCGCACCAAACGATGCTCACTTTTTGCACGGCATCATCAACTAAGGCAAACAACCAGCTCACCGGAGAAGTTCCGCCCATTTTTGCGCACTTGCCGCTGTGGCTGACATAAGAGCGGCTGATGGGATCGATCCAGACAAGTCCTCGACTTAAGTTTTTTGGAATGAACATTTTGAGGTCAGCAAAATGATCAAACTTTGTGTGTGACCAATCCTTTCAGGAAATGAGTGACTCAGGTCAGTCCAGTGCAGCAATTTGTGCAGATGGGAACGTTGCTGGCTGAACGCGGCCTTGTGAGGTGGCCAGAGTGACATCCCCCCAAACGCACCGATACAAGCCGCCAATCTGCCAGGCTTCGTTGGATGAAGGATGAAGGGATAAATGAAGGATGAAGGATGAACAAAAACAACGGGTTAAGACAACGATTCCCCCTTGCTTCAGCCTGATTCGCTTCGACCTTTGGCTTCACGTCTGTCGAGCTGGTTGAAAAAAAACGTAGAAGCTCCAAGTGGAAGCCTCGAGTAAGCCGGGCAGCGCTGATTCGAGACTGGAAATGGAAGAAAGAAACTTGGAGAAAATGATTTCAGGAATTGGTTTCACTTGGACTTATCAGGAGGCCTTCCTGTAGAAGGGGAATTGATTCATATATGTGCAGCAGCAGGTTTGAGGCCGGGGTGTGAGTGAAGCGGGGCGAACCCCGGCGGTGTCGCTTGAAATCCCAAGAAGAATCTTCTGAAAGCAACAAAACACTTGTCAATTCTGTACCTGAGCCACAATCAAAACCCGGGTAAGTGAAGGTTAGTGAGGGACGATCCTAGCCACAAATAGCTGCGGCCGCCTCCTTCGTCTGGCCTCCATTGCAGCCAGGGGCCGATTGTCCCACCTATCGCTGGCTGGAAATCGGCTGCATGGCCACATGCCGGACCTCTCCGACATGTACGGGTTGCGCAGCTTGAGGTTCAGCTTGGGACTTGTACTGATTCCTCAGGCCCCCCATGCAAAATCAGTTGGGGCACACAAAATAGAGCTGAAGGGGAGTTTGGTGCCCTTTTTGTAAGAAGATCCCAACCTGCTCATGGCAAGACCGTTGTTTCAGTTACATAGCATCATGCATAAACAAGTTGAGGAGTTGCTGGTGGTGGTGCAACGAAGTAACCCGCCCCCGATCGATCCCCAAGGTTTTTTGTTGCGGGTTCCAAAGAGGGGGGTGATTTCTACTTCTGGGAAATCAACCACCGGGTCGAGGTGCAACTTGCAATCAAACAACAGCCATGACCCGAAAAGGTGCCTATATCCACCCTGAGTCTTTTGCGGGTCCACTTTAGTATCAGGTTTTGACTGGTTGAAGAGAGTGATGTTTGCAGTCTGCGAGGGACTGACTCTTAGCATGGGGAACCGCTTGCTTCTGTACCACTGCAGTGCCAGGTTTTGATTGTGACTCGCGAGCAAACGCTGAGGGCTTAGAGAAGTTTCTGACATATCAATATTCCACCAGTGGCTCACTTGCAAGGGATCGAGCAACTCCGAAGTGCAGTTTTGCTTACTCAGTAACTATGATAGGTAAACCAGGCGTGTCCTAGGGGGTTTTTGGAGTCACTGGGAGCTGGAGTCGCTCAGGTTGCTCACTCTGGACCTCTCGTCCAACTTCTTCACCGGACAGATTGGCGGGAAACTGCAGCGCACGGACCCCAGAACGTCGAAGATGGGCAATCCAGATGGCCCACCCCGTGTGAGGCCGACGAGAAAGCAAGAGGACGACCAAAATTTCGGTGCCCCAATCCCTAACACCTACCCACATGTTCACTATATGTTTATGTACTTGGCACACATACCCACATGTGCACCATATGTTGATGTATTTGGGCTGGGTTGGTGGTCAAAATGCTCAATCCCGGTTTTGGTATCCTCCTTTAAAAGCCGACACCTGGAGCGAAACACGGGTCCAACCGGCAATTTCGGGGAAACCATCACTCTTGGAGAAAACAGCGCTTAGTGGGACGTTCCCGGCCATGAAAAAAAGTTGAAATCCTGGTGTTTGTTTTTGTTTTTTGCACATGGACATGTTCTTTGATACCACGCTTCGGCTAACCCGTCAAGACCCTGCTGTAGTTAGTGTGACGTATTGGCGACGGCATATTCACCGTCATCTACTGCAAGAAAGGAAAACCAATTGCCATGAGGAAAATTTGAGTGACTCACCAGATCCCATGTCAGCTGGGGACACCATGATCATTGGCTCTCGTGCCTTTGCCTGAGATGTTCGGAGCTGTGGCTGGACATGCGCACAGGCTTGAGCAAATGCCTGGGTTCAGTGCAAAGGGCCTTTGTGGTTGCCTCAAAGGGATTGGCACCACCGCACCATTTTTGGACAGCCCAGCATGGTTTGCCCCAAACAAAGTTTGAGGCTTAGGATTGGCAGCCTGCGCCTGTGTTAACCTTGAAAGATCGTGTTGAACGCTGGACACAAACTAGACCCCCCTTGAAATGGTTTGTTTGACAGTTCCGCGTTGAACTCGCCTCGAAGGGTCTTAGTTTGGTTTAAAGCACATCCGTCCACTGCTGGACGATGTGATTTTCTTATTTTCCTGGGTGTTGCAGCTCTTATCAGCATGTTGCAGCAAGAGGATGGCGAATTGCGTGGACATGCGGCACGAGCATCCATGCATTGCCGAGAAGGCAGAAGCCCTTCAGAGAGCATCCATGGGTGGAAAAAATCAACATCCCTACTGGTTTGTCGCAAGAAGTCTAGCGGTCGAAACCCCATTCCTTTGCATCAATCGTTCTTTGGCTGTGGTTGGCAAGTGTTTGAAGAAAGGGACGTGTGAGAGGAAGGGTAGAAGTGATAAACAGGCGCCACACAGTTGCTTATAGGTTACTTGCACAATTTATCAGAACTATGTTTAGCTTTGAAGTACCCCAAAACTTTGAGGGAGCCCCCGGCATTGTTTAAAGGGAAGCCACATGGAAAGCACCCTTTTGTTAGGGGGAATGTTCCTGCGTAGAGACCGACGCTTTCTGGTACAGCTATGGGTTGCAATTCTGGCTAAGGCGCTCGGCGGCTTTCCAGGCTGAGTTTGAGGAGCAACCGCTTCCATGGAGAGGCTCCAAAGGGCGGGGGGTGGGCAGGCGAAACAGGACAAGCCACTTGACTTTGATTCTTTGTTGGAACAGAGGAAACCTTTTGACGACATGATAGAGCCCACCAAGTGTGCGCTCACTTGCCTTGGCCAAACCTTGACCAAGTTTTCCTTGAAAATCCTTGGAACCCACAACCAGGAACCAGCTGGTTTGAGACCAGCTTTCAGCACCGTTGACCAAGCCTGCCAGGCCGCAACTGTTTCTCTGTTTGGTTTCCCTCTACCCTCCAATAGTCGGGTAACTTCCACGCTTTCTAGCTTGCACCTGAAATGTGTAGCACGCAAAAGGAACCCATTTCACAGAACCCATTTTACAGGTCGGAGCGACCAATCATTTTTTCCAGTAGCTGGTATAGAAGGGTCCAACTTCCCCCCCAAGAAGGCCCCGACAAGTTCCCGCGACATGTTTTTTGATAGGAGCCGGATGTCCCCTTCTGAGGTATCCGTCACACTGGATTTTGGGAAGGAACCTGTGCTGCCCTGATGGAACATGTCATTTGCCGCCCCCAACGGATTTAAACAAGAAAGTTGGCGGTGTTGCGCTTTGTTTGGTCGATTTTCTCCAAGTGAGTAGTACAAATGCCCCGTTGTATGGCTTTGGAGCGATCAAATTCGCTGCGCCTCATAATGGAATTTGAAGATCAGGAGTGCGCTGCAAGATCAGCCGCAAGTCAAACATGGGCTGTCGCAACAGTCCAGTGCAAGTTGCGCCAAAGACACTCAAAACAAGTCGTTGGCCTGTGGCAACCGCTCCCTGGATGTCCTCAAGGTGCTTCCAAGAGGAGCTTCCCCTCTTGTGTATATTGCACTGCGTGCCCTGCGTTGGCGCCCCCCAGCTCCAGGAAGCCGTGCACGGCGCGCGTGTAAAAGCACAGCGCAGTGCCCTGGGCTTGAGGTCGCAGTCCCTTTGAAGACAGCCGCTTGCCACGAAGCCACTTTGAGATACCAAGTGTTAACGAGGGAAATTTGTGAGGCTCAAATCAGGCTTTACTTGGGCGCGCATCGGAGATCCCTTGACATACGGGCATCCTTAATCCAAAGAGAAGGCACATTTGTTTGCCGGGTCCTCTCTGCAGCCGCGTGGATCTGGCCTTTCGATACCAGAGCCAAGTGTATATAACCAACTTTGCTTTTCTCAGCACGCGTTTCGGAGTGGATCTGTTTCACTGCGAACCAAGAAGCGCATTCCGTCGAGGCCTCCCGATACCAGGGCCAAGTGTATATATCCGACCTTGCCTTTCTCAGCATTTGTTTCATCAGCAGGGAGCCGACAAGAGCGAAGTACGTACTTCACTTGTTCAGCGGGCGTAGGCAGCAAGGTGACCTTGACCAGCTCTCTGCCCAGCTTGAGGTCACAATTGAGGGCTTTTCCCTTCGGGCCAACCAGCAGTTCGTTCTCTTGGAGCGTTTCGCGCCCATCAAACGCTCCTCAACCGCCGGATTTCCCTTGCCCAAGCAACCGAGACCGCTCTGCAGCGGGTCTCCCGCACCTCAGCTGTAAAGAGAATTCGCATGCGACGGCAGGCGCCGACCTCCTCCTGGCCTTGCTTGAGGTTTTCTTGTCTTAGCGGGTTACGCTCATGGCGCAGCAGCGCTCTTAGAATTCCCTGCGCTGCCAAACAAACCTGCGGGCGCGGCTTCCAGAAACCGTCCCCTTCAAGTTCTCCTGTCCTTGCCAGGCATCAGTCTGACCCCGACACCCTGCACTTTTGGCCATGACTAGCTGCGACGTCAGTGCTGGTGTGTTGGCGCTGCTGCAGTGCATATCAGTACCGACGCAGACACACACAAGTTGTTGCTGTGGCTTTTCGCGAAAGCATTGCGAGGGGTTCCTCCTGTAAAGTCGTTCCGTTCTGCACAGCTCAACTGCACAGGGAAAGCAGACAGTGAAACGCATACAGGCATTCATAAGGCAAGTACACAGTGAAATGCATAGATGCATGCGAAAGGAAAGTAGACAGTGAAATACATAGAGGCATGCGCACGGAAAGTAGACGGTGAAATGCATAGAGGCACGTGCAGGGAAAGACAGTGAAACGCATACGGGCTTGCAAAAGGAAAGCGCACAGTGAAATGCATAGAGGCTAGCGCGGGGAAAGTAGACAGTGCAGTTCATGGAGGCACACGCAGGGAAAGTAGACAGTTAAATGCAGAGAGGCATGCGCAGGGAGAGTAAACAGTGAAATGCATAGAGGCTTGCGCGGGGAAAGTAGACAGTGCAGTTCATGGAGGCACGCGCAGGGAAAGTAGACAGTGAAATGGATAGACGCACGCATAGGGAAAGTACACAGTGAAATGCATAGCGATCTTGCATTCCCTTTCGCACGAGAAGAACGAGGGAACGTCGTAAAATTAGTATCGCAAGGCGGCGCGGTGGGACCAAGCGAGCTCTGCGAACATGCAACCCTCTCAGGGATCGGCGTGGTGTGCAAAAATTGAGGGTTTGTTTTGCGATTTTTGCGTGACCCGGTGTGGGGATCGGCGTAGTCAAGGTGCAAAAACGCAAAAATTGAGGGTGTTTTTTTGCGATGTTTGGTGGTTTTTGCGTGACGCGCGCGACCCTCTGCGGAGACGGCGTGGTCGAGGTGCAAAAACCTCTTTTTTTGCGATTTTTAAGCTGCCGCGCGAAGGGTCGGCGTGGTCAATGTGCAAAAACTGAGGATTTTTTGGCGAATTTTGTGTGAGACCCTCTGCGGGGGTCGGCGTGGTCGTGGTGCAAAAACTCGAGGTTTTGTTGCGTTTTCCCCGTGTGAATCTTCGCATATGTTCGCGGTCTGCGCGCGACTGTCTGCAGGGATCAGGCTGCAAAGCCGCAACTTTTGAATACACAAGTCGTGCGCGAAGTACATGCTGCAGCTCCGGCTGCGAAGTCGCAACTTTTGAGTACAAAAGTAGTGCGCGAAGTACGTCCCCGCAGCTCCGGCTGCAAAGTCGGAAAGTAGACAGTGAAAAGCATAGAGGCATGCGTGGAGAAAGTGCACAGTGAAATGCATAGAGGCCTGCATCGGGCAAGTACAGAGTGAAATGCGTAGATGGATGCTTACGGAGGGTGCACAGTGAAATGCATAGAGGCACGCGCAGGGAAAGTAGACAGTGAAATGCATAGAGGCATGCGCAGGGAAAGTAGACAGTGAAATTGCATAGAGGCACGCGCAGGGAAAGTAGACAGTGAAATGCATAGCGGCATGCGTGGGGCAAGTACAGAGTGAGGTGCGTAGATGCGTGCGCAGGGAATCTAGGCAGTGAAATGAATAGAGGCGTGCGCAGGGAAACTAGACAGTGAAATGCACAGAGGCATGCGCAGGGAAAGTAGCATCGAGGCATGCGCAAGTACAGGGTGAAGATGCATGCGCAGGGAAAATAGACAGTGAAATTTATAGAGGCATGCGCAGGGAAAGTAGACAGTGAAATGCACACACGCAGGGAGAGTAGACAGTGAAATGCGTAAAGGCATGCAGTACGGAGCGAAGTGCATAGACGCATGCGCAGGGAGAGTAGACAGTTAAATGCAGAGAGGCATGCGCAGGGAGAGCAGAGAGGCATGCGCAGCGAGAGTAGAGTGAAATGCATACATGCATGCGCAGGGAAAGTAGACAGTGAAATGCAAGATAAAGTAAACATGAAATGCATAGTTGGAAAAAATTGACGGATTCAGACTGCGTGTCATGGAAAATGCTTTCGGCGCACCCGTCTTCACAGGGCCCCCGTGGAGCAGCTCGCATCTCGTTCTGGTGGTCAGGTCCTTCCGGAACAGTTTCCGCGGCTGACGGAACTGGACTTGGGCCAAAACTACTTCGACACTATACCTCTGCAGTTCTACCAAGCCAACGACCTGAGCCTTGATCCCACGAGTTGGGCATGCGGGTCTGTCTTTGGAGGGTGCCCGTGTTTAATCTTGTTGTCTTGTGGCCAAACTTGCAACGAGTCGGCTAGGGTCGTCATTAGAGAACTTAATGGGAACCCACCATCCTACAATGAAACTGTGCACTTGCATGCGTGGTTTGACCCAGGCAGAGCTTGCATTGTGCTTGTTTGAGAGTCCCTCCACACGGAGAATCACAAGCGGCGCTCCATGGTGATCCTGACAAGCCGAGCATGGCACACACTCACTGTGATATTCATCTGTCACGTCCTCGTGTGCCAAGGTCAGAGCTTTACTTGGACCACAACGTGATCTCTGGCACACTGCTGCCTGTGATTTGCAACTCTCGGAAGCTGAGGACCGGGTGCTTTTTGGAGGGGGAGCCATTCTCTAGTGGTTCACTCTTGCAGGCCTCTTGGGGCTCCAAGCTAGTAGAGAATTACCGCTGGACACAGCTCTTGGCTGGCCTGCACAGCTTCGGCCTACATGTCATCAGGAACAACAAATGTCGTGGTTCTGGGACCTCAAGAAATGGGCTGATGTGTTGCATCGATGTTTTTTGGCGGCGCATGTGAGGATTCTCCATCTAGGCCACAACAGGTTGGAGGGGGAGATCCCAGGTTCCTTGGCTGGAAACCTTTTCGAAACAGTAAGAAACGGTCAGATCGGTTGCACCAACAATGTGTGTAGTAGCATCCCAAACGAGGCCTTTTGTTGGAACCCCTTCAACAAGTCACCCAACTTCGACCTTCAACCAACCACTTGGCTGGCGCCGAGAGCTTGTCACATGTTTTCTGGGCACATTTGCCAAAGAGTGTACGGTTGAGTTTTTGTCGGTGCGCGAGTTCTCCTGCACGCACACTTTTCATTCCAACTGACATAATACGCCTGGGCCTCGTCCTCCCGGAAAAACTGTAGCTTCCACCTTTGACTACATATCCGGGAAATCGTGGCACTTTTTGCCACGGAAACCTGAAACTCCGAAAACTTTAAAAAAAATACACACTACCCCAATGCTCGGCCTTTCACTACAGGAGGCTTTCCAAAATATTAAGCGACTTCATGCAGCCCGCAAGTTTGTCAAAACACGCTACCGCAGTCCAAAGTTGTGCGACGCGGGAAAAACGTACTCATTTTGGCAACAAAACGGCCGCAGGTCCGCAACTCCCACAAAATCCCGCAAACTCCCGAAAAAGCCGTAGTTTTGATGATCAAAGCGTCCCATGGTGTTCACTGGCACAGTGGCCATTTTTGCGAGGTGTATATTTACTTTGATGGCCAGCACGCAACTCGAAGCAACGCAAGTCGTATGTGTTTATCCAAACTGTAGCCGCCGTGATTTTTGGCAAGCGTTTCAAGTAGTGTTCGTGAACCAGAAATGGGACCAAAAAAACTTGAGGGCCTCCGGCTCAACGCCCTCTCCCCATCTCCTGCTTCTTTTCGCCCTTCTCCCTTCCCCTCTCTCTTCCCAATCTCCCTCCTCTCAATGCCGCTCTCTTTCTCTCTCTTTCTCTCTTTCTCTCTTTCTCTCTCTCTCTCTCTCTCTCTCTCTCTCTCTCTTTCTGTGTCTCTCTTTCAATCTCTTTCTCTCTCTCTCTCTCCCTCTCTTGTTTTTTCTCTGTTTCTCTCTCTCTCTCTCTCTCTTTTTCTCTCTCTGTCTCTTTCTCGCTGTCTCTCTCTGTCTTAGTCTCTGTCTTAGTCTCTGTCTCTCTTTCCCTTTCTCTTTCTCTTTCTCTTTCTCTTTCTCTTTCTCTTTCTCTTTCTCTTTCTCTTTCTCTCTCTCTCTCTCTCTCTGGCTCTCTTTGGCTTTCTCTCTCTCTCTCTCTCTCTCGCTCTCTCTCTCTCTCTCTCTCTCTCTCTCTGTTCTCTCTCTCTTTCTTTCTTTCTTTCTGTATTTCTTTCCTTCTTTCTTTCTTTCTTTCTTTCTTTCTTTCTTTTGTTCTTTCTTTCTTTCTTTCTTTTGCTCTTTCTTTCTTTCTTTCTTTCGTTCTTTCTTTCTTTCTTTCTTTCTTTCTTTCTTTCTTTCTTTCTTTCTTTTTCTTTCTTTCTTTCCTTCTCTCTCTCTCTCTTTATTTTTCTTTTTCTCTCTCTCTCTCTCTCTGTCGTTAAAATAAGTCGATACTTTACTACAAGTGCAAATGTTGTTCTTGCTGTCACAAACACAAACGTAGTTTCCCAGCATGCACTCTTTTCCTTGTAGACTCAAGGCCTGCGGTCGGGTAGTGTACATCATGCATGTACAAGGGACAAGTAGTACAGCATGATATTTGACACGGCCCCTTGGTTAAAAGACCCTGTAGTGTCTTTTCAACCATATCCAGAAAGGGGAAAAAGTGCAAAGGGCTCAAAGTAGTTTTGACTGCAAAAGGACTGAAAGTAGTATAACTACAACTCTGCTGGCTGTAGTCCGCTGACTCTCAACGATCAAAAAAGCTGTAGTACGTACAGGCTGCTCTCAGTAGCTCTCCTGTTCAGGCCTCAGTAGTGGTACTGAGTGGAGTTCATGAGATACATCCTGATGTAGTTTGGACATGGAGGTCCAAAGTTGTAGTGAAGCTGTGGTGCTGCTTCACTGATGTAGCATCACCTGTAGTTAGGTGTGCTTAGTCCAATGCTGGACTCTGTAGCCTTGTTGCTGACCAGTGCGGTGGTCGTCAAGGCTGGCATAGTGGTTGGTAGTGAAGGTAGTAAGGAAGTCAGGGCCTCCTCGAAGACAAGTGTAGTTGATCTCTGGAGGTGGGAGTGGTTGTTGAAATGTAGTGAGGAGTGTGTGTAGTAGTAGTTTGTGTTGCATGGGAAGATTTGTGGCAGTGAGTAGTGTGAAGCCGTAGTACGTGGAGCTCTTGTGCATGATGGTGTTGATTGCTTTGTAGTGGTGATCCTGTAGTTGTTGTGGTTGGTCGTAGTAGCTGAGTAGTTCAGGAAGGTGAAGAGGCATGTGGTAGTTCCAGATGTAGTTGTTGGACAGGTTGAAGGTGGTGGTGATCTGGTTCATGTCGTAGTTGATCTTGTGAAGTCGTTGGGGTAGTTGCCGAGTGGGTAGGTGATGTTGGCCAATGACTGACACCATGTGACTCAAGTAGTCACGCGAAAAGTTGATGAGGGGCCGCTGCTAGTGACAAGATTTCTTGAGGGAGATGCAGTCGAACGATGATCATGGAGTTGGTGTGTGATGTGGTGAGGTGTAGGGAAGTCAAGTTGTAGTAAAAGAAGTTGAACGCTTCTGCGAAGCGTAGGCTGAGTGGTAGTGAATCGTAGAGGGGCATTCGTAGGTCTGATGGCAGGTTGTGGATTGGCCGTTGGTAGTCGAGGTCTGGCACTGGCGTGGTCTGCTGTTGGCTGAGTAGTTGATACTCCTCCAAGGTCAGCCCCACATAGACCTCAGGGTAGTTTTGTCCCTGATCCACAGTTGGAGTGTGAATACTGTTGTTGTACTCGAGTAGTAAGGTGGTTCAGGATGTCATCGGGCCTGTAGAATGGTGCAGTGGTCGGTAGTTGGTGGTTGAAGTGGTAGTTGAGGGCATTGTACGTCGCAGGTGGCGGAGGTGCCACAGAGACCATGCTGCTGGAATCTGTAGTGGATGGTTGGTTTGGTGGTGTCGAAACTCGGTCAGGTGTAGTAGTACCAATCTGCTGTGCTGTCACAGTAGTCTCAGGCGCGGTCATAGTCGCATCCATGGGTCCAGACATTGCTGGTAGTGCGATCAAGCAAACGAGGTGAGACGGGGCAAAGTAGTGAGCCAAATGGTAGCTCACAAAAACACATGCGGGAATGTAGTAAAACAAAACAACATGTAATGTTGTCCCAAGCCGCCAAAAGCCGCCAAACGTGTAAGTGCAAATTACTGGTGGTTACAATTACTGTGACTTGTAGTTACTGTTACTGTTACTTACATGCAAGTAGTTACATATGGCCATATACAAACTGTTGTGGTTGATGTGAAACAGTTGTTGTTCGTAGTGCTAAACGCGTATGCCAATGCTCTGTATGAGCCTCTGTAGTGTTTCTTTGCTGATGTATTTTGTGAACAGGTCTGAGCTGTTGTGAAGTGTGTTTATTTTGAGAATACTGATGATGTCGTGCTTGATGAGGTCTTGTGTGTGGAGAAATTTGAGGTCGATGTGTTTTGCTCGTTTGCTGGTGCCTTGTCGTGTAGCTATGCTTTTGCCTGCTGTGGAGTCTGTGTGAATGCGTAGGTTGAGCTTGCTGCAAATGTTGGTTTCAAGTAGGAGGTTCCTGAGGTGTAGTCCCTCATTAACTCCTGTGCATATTGCTTAAAGTTCTGATTCTGCTGAGCTTAGTGCTATTGTAGCCTGTGTTCTGCTGCCGAATGCAACTGTAGTTCCAAGGAAGTGGATGTTGAAACCTGACGTGGACTTCCTGGTAGTAGGGCATCCTGCCCAGTCGGCATCGACATGAACGTCGAGATCCAGGATGTTGTTGGTGTTTGCTCTGAGTGTTGTTGTTGGTTCTATGGTGAATTTGTAGTGCTTGGTGCCGTGCAAGTAGCGTAGTAGATGTTTGACTCTCTTTTGTGAAAGTTCTGTAGGTGCTGTGAGGTCTCGTGCTAGTTCTTTTGTGGAGTATGCAATGTCTGGTCGTGTGTATGCTAACCATTGAAGTTTGCCAACAATCCTTCTGTACCTTTTGTGTTGTTCGTGGTCAAGTAGTGCTTCATCTTCTATTGTTGGTTTGTAGTGTGCAATTCCTGGAGTGTTCACTGAGTTGCAGTTGTTCATTCCAGACTCCTCGATCATGTTGTCGATGTAGGAGTCCTTTAGTCCAAGATTGCAGTAGTTGCCAAAGTGGTCGATGTTTCTTCCAAGAAATTGTTGTGGTTTGCCAGGTTCGAGGTAGCCGATGTGCTTGAGTAGGACCTGCTTCTGGATGGCCTCGAAGGTGGAGTCGACAGTAGTCTTGTCACCAAGTACCAAGAGATCATCCACGTAGACCATGATGTAGCAGTCGCGAGTCGCATTGGTGTAGACGTTAGGTTCTGACTTTAGTCTTACAAAGCTGAGCTTTTGTAACACTTCAGCCAGGTAGTCCTGCCATGCTTTTGGTGAACTGCGTAGTCCATACATGGCTTTCTTTAGTCGCCAGATTTTGTCCTGTTGTGGACAAAGTTCTTTAGGTGGCCAAAGGTAGACGTCACGTTGTTTACCGTCGTGGTCTTTTGCGATGGGTGCGTGTAGAAATGCTGTAGAGACGTCGCCTAGTCGCGCTATCCAGTTTGGTCGTGACATTTGTAGTGCGAGAAGTGTCCGGAGTGTCGTGAACATTGGTGTAGAGGCGTAGACGGAGTCTTCGTCCTCGATCTTTCTCTGTGTAGCCTTTTGCGACGATTCGGCTTCGTACTCCTGGTCCTTTCTTTCTGTGTACCCATCTTGTAGGTATCGCTTCTCTGATGACGTTGTCGTCGACGGTAGACGCATCTACTTCGTCGTAGACGTCACGTAGCTTCATTTGGTTTGACTCGTGTTTCATTCCTTCCAGTAGTTGTGTTTCGTCGTAACCTTCGTTGTCGAAGATTATGGGTTGGTCTTCTGAGGTGTTGTCGTTTGTGTAGGGGGTGATGGATTTTCCGTTGGAAAGTGTCACTGCGTTAATTTTCTGTCGTAGTGGTGGTGGTTCTTTGGTTGCTTGCTCCGTTGATCTGATTGTAGTGTCCTTTGAGGTCTTCTGTGCTTTAGTTGGTTGCATTACTTCTTCCGGAGATAAACGTCGTAGTGTTTGTCGAGGTGGTGCTGGTAGTGGTGGATGTTGTCGTCCGGTTGGTGAAGTAGCCATGGGGCTATCTGGTAGTGGTCGTGAAGTTGACGTCGATGTTGACGGAAGGCGTGGAGGTGACGTAGTGCGGTGTTGTTTCGTTGCTGGTTCGGCAACGATGTCGTCTGCGATGTTGGTCTGTTGTCCTGCGTCTTGTGTAGGCTGTTTCTGCTGGATTTGCGTATCCAGTAGTGTCGCAACTGACGGATTGTAGATACTACCTTTTGGTGCCCAAGGTGTACCTGAGACCTTGTTTAGTAGTGCAAGGTCATATTTGAAGTCAGGTTGTAGTCTTGCTTTTAGTACGCCTTGTTCTGTTGCGACGTAGTTTTCTCCAGTCTCCGAAACCTTTCCGAGCCATATGCATTTCTGCATACGTAGATCGGCTTTCGGAAGTTTCTTGTGCTGTGGTGGAAGGTAAAGTAGTGTTTCGCCAAATTCGCAAATTGCTCGCTCGTAGTTTCTTCCCCAGCGGCGTTCGAAGCTTGTGTAGCCATCGGAGTGGATGACGTAGCGATTTACAGTCCATGCTGCGTGTCGTACTATCCAAGGTAGTATAGACAATGCTTTGTGGACATTGAAATGCTGTAGTTGCTTTCAACTTGCGCTTTGACGACGCGGATTTGTCCGAGAAGTGTTCTATGTAGTCGCTCAACGCTTCCTTGACTGTTGCTGCTGTAGGATGGTGAATTTCGTACAGTCATTGAGCCGACTTTGGATGCTGTTGCTTTTAGTAGTGCATTGAGTGTGTCCTCGTTGTCGCTTTGTAGTATGCCTTGTGTTCGTCCGCATTCAAAGATGAATGCTTGTAGGTTGTTGATCATGTAGTCCATCATTGATGGTTTGTCCGGAACCAATACCGCCATGCACAGTTGTGTAGTGACATCAACTGCTGTTAAGACTGGTATGGTCTTCGGATCTTGTCGTGATTTGATGTAGGCAAAATCCACTTGCATGATGGGTTGTCGTGATTGTTGTTTCTTGTAGTTGTCCTGGCGTCCTTTGCCTTGCACGCAAATTGGACACCACTTTCTGTATGGTAGGTGTGTCAAGTTGTGCTCTGCTATTTGTTGTGGAGTTGGTTGTTGAGGTTGTCGGAGTCCTCTTGCTTTGTGTGCTTCGTGATGTTCGTGGTATTGCTCTTCGTCGTAGTCCTCTTGGAGGTATTCGTAGTCTTTCTTGATGGTGAACCTTGTTGTGCCTTTCCATTGGAATGGTAGTGCGGCATTGCCCGTGACTGTCCAGTCATTTGCGTTGTGAGACTTCGCCGAAGCTGTCGTTTGAGATTGTAGTTCGGAAGGGTTCGAGAGTGTTGATTGATGGGTGTCCTGGTCCATCTGTAGGTGTGAACAATGTGGTTCGTAGTGTGACGTGATGTCTTATCCAGTGTTCACCTTGTCTTTCCCAGTAGTCTTGGTTGTCTTCTTGTGCCGTTGGTGGTCGATGTATCGTTGGTATTGCTTGCGTAGTGTCCAATTCTATGGATGGAGCTGCTTTGGGTCTCCATACCTTTGGTGGAGTTCGTAGTTGTAGTTTTGGTTTTGTCGTAGGTGTCTCTGTTGTAGGTTGTGGTGCTGAGCTTTGTCGTGGTGGTGTTGTCTTTGTGGTCAGCCTATGTGTAGATGTGACTTTTCTTCGGAATCTGGTTTCTCCAGTCCAGTCATCACCTTCAAGTCTTCTTTGTAGTTCCTGTTTGGAAAGTTGTTTGGTGTTCTCTTGTAGTTGCTCTTGTTTTGCCCTTGTCTATTGATGATGGTTAGTCGCCAATCATCTAGTTGTTCTTCTGGTATTGGGCATCCGTTGTTGTGTGGTGTGAACAGTGCTTTGCGTGGTCGTTTGTGGACTCGGATGGCGTAGTCACCATCGAGTTTCCAGTAGTCAGTGTTTCCACCAAGGATTCGTCTTAGTCCTTTGTCTGTGTGGGTTAGTGGTGCAATTTGTTCTTGTCGTTGTTGTTGTTTTGTCTCATGCGTAGGCTGGATTACAGCAATGGATTTTCCATTGTCTGTAGTCATTGGGTAGATGTCGTGTCCTGTAGGTATGTTGATCTTTTCTGCTCGTAGGTAGAAAAGTCCTGAGTGTCGAATAAGCTGTGCTTGTTGTTGTCCATGTGAGATAGTGCAGTGTCTCGGGTTGAAGTCCAGTCCATATCCTCTATCAAGTAGTCTTGATGCACTGAGGATGGGGTACTTCACATCACAGACGTAGTAGGGTATCATGATCCTGAGGTTGTCCTGCTCGTAGGGAACGTACTTGATGCCGTAGACGGGGATCTTCTTGTTGGTCACAGTGTAGAGTTGTGGAACTGATTCTCCACAAGGTCGTAGTGGAAGATCCGGTGCGTAGTCCTTTGGGCAAACATGGGTAGACGCTCCTGAGTCAATCAGTAAGTGGTGGTAGGACTTGAAGTTGGAGTACATAATGTAGTGAGTGATGTTGTTGTCAAGTTTTCCTCGTTTCTGTTGTTGTGTTGCTGCTGCAATGTTGAGGTTTATTTGAGGTCTGTCCTCTTGTAGGTACTGTTGATAATTGGTGCTGTGGTCATTCCATGATGTTGTATGAGTTGCTCTTTTCCCAAGTAGTGATTTGGGTTTGTGCTTACATTGTAGCGGTCTTCCTTGTCTGATGTGTCCTATGGTGAGGTGCGACTCGTTGATGCCTCCGACGTAGTTTGCTTCACCTTCATGACTGTAGTCATTCCAGTCCCAGCTGTTGTCGTTCCAGTCGTAGTCGTTCCAACTCTCCTCCATGTAGTTCACATCATGCCCATGTCCTTCTTCTCCTTCGTAGTACCAATCCAAAGTGTCGTGCATGTCTTGAGGTAGTTCCTCATTGTTGTCCTGAGTTTCTGGTTCTTGCTCAGGATGTTGTACCCGAGGCCGACGCCCTGGCAAACAACGGTCAGGGCCCGCCCTCCATCACGGGTCGTTTGCGCAGCGCGGCCGACGGAGCGCAGGCAGCAGCGGACCTCGTGGGCGCAGGAGCAGCAGGGCTCGCGGCAGCGCAGGCCTTCCGCTCCCAGCTCCCCCAGGACGCAGCAGAGTACGTGCGCCTGAACGTGATGCCCCGTCTGGGCCCGCAGCCGCAGCCGCCTCCGCAGATGATAGGTCGACCCGACGACGTCGAGCGCCTCCCGGACGAGGCGGGGCAGCGCGCGCAGGAGCTGGAGCGACAAACCGGCACTCTGCAATCCTGCGCCCAATGGCCAGGTTTGCCACATCTGTGGCATGTCATGTAGTTGCTGTTTCCTTTTGCTTTTGATTTGCCGTAGTTGCTTTGGCCTTTGTAGCCTTTGCTTGATCCGTAGCCTTTGGATCCGTAGCCTTTTCCTTTTCCTTTGTTGTAGCCGTTCTTGTTGTATCCTCCTTTGTTACCTTTGTCAAATCCTTTGTAGTGGCCTTTGCTTCTGTACTTGCCTTTTCCGTTGTTTCCTTTGTAGGATCCTTTGCCTCCATATTTGCTTTTGCCTTTGTAGTTTCTTCCTTTCCTCCAAATGTTGTCCACGTCCATGGGTGCTGTTCCACCATTGTAGTTTGTGCCAACCGCTGAGCTCGCTCTTGAGAATGCAGATATGGTCTTGTAGTAGTCCAGGATGACAACTCTGATCTCGTTGTAGTTCGTGATCTGTCCAGCACGTAGTTGGAGATGTTGTTGAAGTGCTCCTTTGGTCTTGTTGAGTAGTATTGCAATCTTCACTCCATCTGGTAGTGCTGTGCCGTTGTCTTTCTCGTAGCGGTTGATGTCATACTCCCACTGTAGGAATTGTTCTTCAAATTGTGCTTCATTGAATGTAGGTTCCAGTAGTTTGGTGAGGTAGCCAACACTGCGTGTTCCTACTGGTAGGCTGAACCTGTTGTGCAAAAGCCGTAGTGTTTCACATCCATTGGCATTGTAGCGGTTTTGTCTGACCACTGTAGCTGCTGCACCTTGGCAGATGTTGATGAGGATGTAGTGTAGATCTCGTGAGAGGTCTACTGCTTTTGCTGCCTGTGTAGGGTCGCGTATGTGGGCTCTGATGTCTGCATCTTCAATTTGTCTTGTAGCTGCTTGTGCTAGTTGTAGTACCATGTCGAAGTCTCGGTCGATGAGTCCGAGGTATGCTTGTAGTTTGAACAGCCACTCTTCGTACTGTGAGTAGTCACCAGTGAAGAACGGTGGTGGCAGTTTGTATTTGTGTAGCCTTTGGACGTCTTCCTGCTCCTGTGTTGTTCCCGTAGTTGTGGCTCCTATTGTCACCTCTGCTGTGGGCCCGTTGTCTGCTCCTGTAGTTGGTTGTACCACGTTAAAATAAGTCGATACTTTACTACAAGTGCAAATGTTGTTCTTGCTGTCACAAACACAAATGTAGTTTCCCAGCATGCACTCTTTTCCTTGTAGACTCAAGGCCTGCGGTCGGGTAGTGTACATCATGCATGTACAAGGGACAAGTAGTACAGCATGATATTTGACATCTGTCTCTCTCTCTCTCTCTCTCTTTGTTTCTCCCTCTCTCCCTCTTTCCCTCACTCTCTCTCCCTCTCTCTCTCTCGCCCTCTCTTTCTCTCTCCCGCTCTCTCTTTGTCTTTCTCTTTCTCTCTCTTGCTCTTTTTTTTTCTCTCTCTCTCGCTGTCGCTCTCCCTCTGGCTCGCTTTGGGTCTCTCTCTCTCTCTCTCTCTCTCTCTTGTCTTTTTTTCTCTCTCTGTCTCTCTCTCTCTCTTTTGTTCTCTCTCTTTCTCTCTTTCTCTCTTTCTCTCTTTCTCTCTTTCTCTCTCTCTCTCTCGTTTTGCATTGGAGCGTCATGTCCCTCCTGAGCTGCTTCGATTTCCCTGCGCTGCCCTCCTGAATTGTGTTCTCACTACTGGTGTCACGTCCTTTTCATGTCGTATCATTTTTGTTCGGTATACCCGCTTCATTTTCCATGTATGTCCGTGTCCTTGTGTTCCTCTTCCTTTGTTTCCCTTTCATTCCCTTCACTCCCCCTGCATGTCTCATGCCTTTCCCCTTCATTTCCCTTTCAGTTCCCCTTCGTTTCCCTTTCATTTCCCGTTGCCTTCCTCTCATTTCCACTCCACGTCCCCTGCATGTTCTTGCATTTCCCTCTGGTTCCTGTTCATGTCCCTTCATGTCCTCTTTATTTTCCCTGCACTTCCCTTGCATTTCCCATTCATTCCCCAGTTTATTCCGAAAAAACATGGTAGCTATTAACGCTTTCGCAAAAAGGATGTCAACAACACCAAGATTTTCAAGGTTTTCAGCAAAAGGAGGCGGAAAACCCGAACCAGCAAAGAGCCGGTATGGGGATTGCAGCGTGGGACCCTTGTTTTGCCGCACCGGCTCCCCGAAGACTATTTTAGTATAACGTCACCAAATTGCCGCGTGGGACCCCCCCTGTATTTGACGTGTCCAGGGGGATCTATCCTCTACCCGGTCTTAGGTGTTTGACACGCCGAACAAGCACTATGTTTGTTCGTGCGAAAAGTCTACGAGTAGGACGCGCGAGTGTTCGTCCACTCGTCCACTGTCCGCTCGCTGGCCCGCTCCACTCATTTGCTCGCGCAGCGCAGGGATGCGCAGCACCGCTCGGCTCCAACAGAACCTAACCTTTGATCGCCTCTTCGCAGGGGGTTGGCGGGCCGAGTTTTCCTTCCTTTCCCAAGCCCAACCTTCTACCCGTCCAAGGGCAGCAATCCTTGTGGCACCCGTTCACCCCCGCTCTCTTTGCGGGTTTCCCAATGAGGTTTTGTTCGCTTGTTGTTCTTCTTGCCAAACATGATGTTTTGCGGAGTCAGGTTTGAATTCCGCTTCCCGATCATTCGATCTGCTCGGGTCGCTCAGGTTGCATCTTTCAGCTGCCCTTTCTGACCCAACTCTTTCTCAGTCGCAACAAATTCGAGGGTTCCATCCCAGAGATCGGAGCCGAGTATCTCTCGGTGCTGAGCTTGCATCGGAATCGCGCCTCGGCTATCCGGGCAAGGGCACTCGAGCGGCTGATGCTCAACCCGCTAGGTCATAACCATGTAATATCTGAGGTTAGGCGTAGTCCGCTTACAACCATGGACCTGGTTTGGGTTGAACATCCAAGCAGGTCACTTAGAGTGGGACTTATCCTCATCTACTGTGGAGATGACAAGTCGCATCCGGGGTTAGTTCACTTGCCGAAGTTCAATGTCTCTTGCGGCAGACTGAATATTGACAGCTGCCCACATCAGGCATTTTGGGAGTCATCGATTGCATCCTTCAGATTAAGATGTTGAGTCGAACCACCTCCCTATGGACCAGGTTGCTTGTGGCTTTCCAAGGGCCGCGTCTCAAATTTAGGCGTGAGCGTGCCAGGTTTTCAATCTAGTCAACTAGGCCAGAGTTTGTCTTTCTTCAGAGTGAACCCACATGGGGATGGGAATTTGAGATTTTTGCCCAGACCGTCTGCTTGGCAGCCAGCTACCAAAAAAGAGTTCCGAAACCGACCCAAGAGGAGTTCCAACCCAGCAAGAAGGCAGGCTCAGTTGACCATGGACATTTGGGTTGCGATGCCATTTGCTGTGATACCCAGCGGAGCCCTATCAAAGTGCCGACGTCATGAGAATGATTGGCCCGTACTGGTATAACACACAGCTTTCCACAACAGAGGCGGGTCTGTCTCTTTTAGGGGGTCTCCAATTTTAGTTGGTTTGAAAGAGGAGCCACAAGGAAACACTGCCTCTGAGCACGGAAGCTCCCCCAGACCACTGGAAATGGGTCACCAAGTCCATTTCGGGTCCAGGGAATCTCCTTGGAAGCCAACCATGTTTGGCAGTGGCCGAAAGGCCTGTCGGGCGCCCTGCCGGCCTTTTCGCACCTCTCTTTCCTGGCTGTGCTGACGCTCCACGACAACAGCTTCTCGGGATCCATCGGAAACATGGAGCTCACGTCGTGCTGCATGGACAACCCCCACTTCAGGCCGAAGTTGGAGAGCTCCCATTGCAATTTTCCCCTTTGCACCCGGTTTAAACATCACCCTGGATTGCCAGTTGCTGTTTTTTTCCATGCACTTTACCCCCAAAACCAGCAACAGTGACTGAAACAAGCAGCAACTGGCTATCTAGGACGTCAATTTATTTGTAGATGAGTCGCTTGAAAAAAAATCACTTTGGATCACGCCCTGATTGAACATGCTTAACTCCACTTCAGGCGAGCTTGGAGGCATGCAGACTTGGCCGGGCACCCGTGCAACACATAATTGAAAAATGAGCCAAGAACGAGTTTTGACCCAGTCCATTGGCACCCTGAATCTCCCTTGTTTGTTTGGTGGCTTCCGAAGTCACGACAGAGCAGCTGTCAGGGACTCGGGGCTTTCCTGTGTGGAGATCATGCATGCCTTGCACCTGTCCATCAGACTCAAGCACTGTGAAGAGCTGAGCCGCCTCGAGCTGAATGCTAGACACTCGCAAGCCAGCTTTCGAATCGTTTTACCGCATCCAGATGGAGGTTTTTTTTTTGTTTTCTCTGTGTAAAGGGAAGTGGAAAGGAGAACCACTATTTCGCTGCTACCACCATTGTGGCACGTACCCAAATGTATTCTATTTCAGTTGTAGCGTCCATTAGGGTAAAGAACCTAGTTGGGATCTAGCTCCCCTAATTGACCGCTCAGACCCCAAACTTAGGTGCTTCCAGCCCGCTCCACTTGCCGCAAAGGGGGCCATTTGATACAATCTTATTACATCCAATAGAGAAGTGGAGCATGGTTATAGCCAAGGAAATGATTCCCAGTTGGGGCCGAGGTTTTACCGCACTGAAGGCTGGAGCAGGCCACACGCAAGCAGGGACCCGCCGAATTGCCAGCTCCACGGAGAGCATGTTCAGGGGAATAGGAAATAAGAAATCAACAATATGGATACGAAGCTAAGTTTAGACAGTAACGCAGTCATAATATATCATGTATACTGTATCATTGTTTGTTATACTATTGATTGATACGGTCCCAGTGGGTCCCCGGCGGTTCCACTTCCGGTTCGTCCAACTGGAGGTCCCCCCCCTTTTTTTCGGATTCAAAAAAGGTGAAACACATCATCTGCCGTGTACGGCATTTGAATGAACTTGCTCAAGGCACTTGTTTGGATTTGTCGATTCACTTTCACCGGGCACACACAATACTACAAGTTCAATTTCATTTCTGCGTGCTGAAAGTACCCCTAACAAGGGCTGTCAGGAGTTTCGTACCGGTTTAGCATTCAGTGAATTAGGAGCAAAAGGAGAGAGGCCTGTGTTTGGATATTGGTCTGACAACATATGTTCATACGGGTATATGTATTAATAAAAGAAAGTGATTATTGAAAGAACAAATAGGAACAGACACACATAGAAAGAAAGAGAGAGAGAGAGAGAGAAACAGGACAACTTCACAACAAACTTCAAGATATTCAACCTTTAAAGATGGAGGGGGATAGCATATGAAGCAGCGGGTCCTTTTGCCATGTTGTGTGTTGTGCCTGCGTAGCGGCTCTTTCTTACTGAGGCTGAAAATGCACGAGTTCAACCTGCCCTCAAGGATGTGTTGTGGGCGGGACGAAACTTGTCAGTGTCTCGAGCACAATCAAAGTTATGTGAACGATGGAAAGGGAGAGTCCCAACCATAAACAGGTGCGACCGCCCTGGTACTTTCCATGGGACGTCTTGGGTTGGACTTGAATACCGGGTTTTGATTGCGGCTGTGGTTTAACCACCCCACTCCGCCGGACCTAAGGCCGGGTGTTGCGCAACTGCCCCCTCTCCTGTGGGCTGTGCACGGATATGGCGGACCCCCCGCGGGCCACCTTTCACCACAACCGCCTGTCCTGTGAGGCCTCAGCTTTTTTCGGTCGAGGACATGGGTTCCTTTACCCGGGGCGCGGTTCATAGAAGGGGCCAGATGGGAAAGGGTGCGGATGTATTTTGGGATTGTGTTTCCTCTTTTTTTTTCGATTTTTTTTTCCGATTTTCGTCCGGACCAGTAAAATGTTGTTTTTTGCAGCATTTTCTAGCATTTTACCGTTTTCAACATCTCCCGCATGTCCGACCAACATCCCTAGCATAACCAACAAATCGTGGGTAACAAAATTGAAAGAGTAGCTGGCGGGTTGACGGGGTCAAAAAATGATGATTCAAATAGGAGGGCATTTCAGTCCCTGTAAAAAGATCACTAAAAAGTAGCGGGGGGTTGGGGGGGCGGCAGCCCCCCCCATGATGTTCGAAGAACTGATGATTTAACTAGGGGGTGCAATTAAATCTCTGTAGAAAATCTAAAGCGTAGTGGGGGGGTTGGGGGGGGCGGCAGCCCCCCCCATGATGTCGGAAGAAGTGATGATTCAAGTAGGGGTGCAATGATTCAAGAATGGGTGCGATAGAATTTACAAGGCAGCGGGAGGGTTGGCTGGGGTGGCTTCCCCTATGATGTTCGAAGAAGTGCATACATACAGACATACATGAATTACACAGATTACCTAAAATAACGTATTTTGCAGCATTTTCTCGCGAAATTGGACGATATTGGACGCTCGAAAAAGAGATGATTCAAATAGGGGTGCAATTCAATCTCTGCAAGAAATCTAAAAAGTAGCGGGGGGGTTGGGGGGGGCGGCAGCCCCCCCCCCATGATGTTTGAAGAAGTGTTGATTCAAATAGGGGTGCAATTACTCTGCAAACAATCTAAACAGTAGCGGGTGGGTTGGGGGGGGGCTTCCCCCCCATGATGTTCGAAGAAGTGATGATTCAAATAGGGCGGAATGGGTGATGCTGATGATGCGGGAAGCCAAATCCAAAAACCAATGAAAGGGTTCAAAAGCCAAAAAGCCCAGAGAGGAACTGTGAAGCAGAGGATGCGAAAAGCCAAAGCCGCCAAAAGCCGCATAAACGCAAAAGCCAAAATCTGCCGAAGAGGAACTGGGAATGCAGAGGATGCGAAAAGCCAAAGCCCAGAAGCCGAGAAGCCAAAAAGCCGAAAAGCCAAAAGCAAGAAAAGATCCAAAAAAACTCGGAGAACAACAAAAATGGAAAAAACTAAAATAAATACCCCTCCAATGGGACATGACATGATTGCCCCACAAGCAGGAGGCAGTTTGGCTCAAGAGGCCACAAGCCTGCTGTAGAAATTCAGCCCCTTATGTTCTCTTACAAGATTGCCAGGCAGTGGTTCCCCAAATTAATCTTTAATGCCGCCTTGGGACAAAAATGCCCCGCCCGAAAGTTGTGTGTGTCTTTTTTGAGGGCACCATTTGTAGCTATAAAGGGGCCCAACATGAAAGCCGACCATGTTGGTCCCCCACTTTTTTTCAGGCCTGGACATCGGAAAGGCCAAACCAGGGAAGAGCGACTTGTTGTTCGCCTGAGTGGACTGATGTACGGGGTGGTCCGGGTGCGGGACTGGTGCGCCGCACCCGGTTCAGACTTGGGAAGTGGCTCGGAAGGATAGGTCAGAGGCAAATGCATGGAATGGTTTCACTCTCCTTGAATTGGAGTGGCAAATGAGTTGGGGACGGGTCTTTAGTTCCCGAAGGGCTAGACCAGTTTGATTGAATCCGATTCGAGCCAGCCAACGAAAGCCATTTTTTTCGG